>JASDQU010107082.1:15203-38552 GCA_032191745.1 Picea mariana
TTAGTTTTTAGTTTCATGCTCATGTTGTTATTTAGTTTTTGTTTAATTCTTGTTGATACCTTTATTGTTTTCTTTCTAACCTTTTGCATTACAGCTGTCATGACTAGAAGAGCCCAACTAGGCATGTAAGTGCTCCCTTTTTGCTCACCCATTGACGAAAAGAGCACGAACAATAGGAAAATGCAACTTCTTTTCTCAGGAAAAGTTCTTCTCCCTTCTCTCTTCAGGAACTCAGTCCACTGACCCCTCTGAAGGCAACAGATAGGTTTACATCATTAACGATCATAGGGATGACGAAAATAATGTGTAACAATTTGCCAAAGGTTATATTATTTTCATCTCTCTGAAAGGATTCATTTCAAGTTATTATCCAGCTGAAAGAATACTCTCGTGAACCTATGGCAGCATCTTGATAACAGTTTTGTGGTGATACTTTAAATATATTTGGTCGTGAAGCCCAAAACTTTCAGTGGTCTAGAGCATATTCATATTACTCCTCTCCTCCTGCACAGAAAGACATAATTTGGGCATCCAGAATCGCTCGTGTAGGATGTGTTCCTGAGGTCTTAGACTGTAAATAATTTGTTGCATAGTGCGTGGAGAAGTTCATGCCAAGCCAGAGAATTATACAAATCCAAAGTTGAGATATTTAAGGGGTTATCGACTGAAAAAATTTATAGCATACTTGAATATAATGAAGAAGAAATAGACAATTGGATAGTTGATTATTATGTGAAAAGACAAGATATTGAGGAAGTAGTACATGGTATTTCTCTTGACTTAAGAGACTTGGAAGGTGAATTATTCAACATTAAAATCATGCATGAAATAAACGTTGCACCAATGAAAAACTACATTGAAGATTGGTTCAAAAAGGTAATTGACAAATTAACCAAAGAAGGGCAAGAAACAATTGAGACAGATCTTGTAACTGTCAATGAAGACAATAAAAGGATAGCAACAAGAAAGTAAAAGGAGAGAGACCATCATAGTAAGTTTATGTTGATCACATCTTGCTTTCTTTATCAGTTCTTTCATCTAGTTACTCCGCTTCTTTGACTAGAAAGGTTTAACTGAAATCTGATAACTTCTCAATGTCTTCTATCCAAATCTCGCTACTCTTTCATTGTCCACCATCCTCCTTCTACAACTTACTTCTTGTTTATATTTGATTTATGGTCCGCGAGAGCCCCAACCTCAGTTCTAAGGACAAACACATTTAAATTTCAAGGCTTTGTAACAGACTATATATTTTTCAGAAATCCCAAGGGAACTGTTTCGGGATCAGTTTTGATTGTACTTTGTAACTCTGAGTTTTGAGTATAAGGTATTTGAGATTGATCTATCATTATCTTTATTTGAGCTCCCCATGTGTTTACTCTATTAAAGTTCTCTTATGCATGCTGACCATTTTCTTTTCTTTTATGTGATAACAAATCTTTAGTTTAACTATGATGGATGTGAGGAAATTCTGTTTTTCAGATATATGATGTGTGTGGTTCCTGGTCATCTCTCATGAACTCTTTTTTTGAAAAAAAAAACTTTTGTTTTACTGCAATCTTTATCTTTCTTTGAATATCACGACTGACTTTCTCAGAGTCCTACATTATTCTCAAAATTTAGAATCCCAAGAAAATCTTGAAATAAAGAGGAGTACCACCTCTATAAAAACGTAGGGGGATTCGTATCACTGTGAGGTTGTCATTTTGGTCCTAACGGATTCAAGCATCAACAATGAGTTAAGCAAATTGTTGAAGATTTTTGTGAAGAGCAAGAAATCGAAGAACGCACATCATTGGACAACGTAAAGAGAAGATTCTAGGATGACCTGCAAAATAGTTTCCTTTGTACGATGCCAACCTTGTTGCATAAGTTCCTTATCAAAAAAGGTGTCAATCACATTGTTGAAGCATGACCTCGTTTTAGTACACTAATCAATTCCAACTAGAAGAAGAGATGGAGAAGTGGGAATATTTCATGTGCAAATGAAGATGACTGCAAGTATTTCCCTCATTGACTAAGAGTAAACTCGAGGTCGATGATGGGGGGTGGCCACTCATGAGATGCCTTAAGAATGAGAAGAAAACCCTAGTTGACTTGCATTATAGAAGTTGGTTAGAAGATACTCTAAGCATGCCAAAGAAAGGGAGGAAGCAAATATCAATCGAAAGATAAAGAGAATACACATTAAACGAAGAAACCATGACGAAAACTACAAGAAGGATGCATCATTATAAACCTATGATTGACCTACAAAAAACTGAACAAGACAACATGTAGAAGAGAAGATATGAAACACACAATGTTGTAGAACCTCGTCAACCCATAAAATAAGAAGATCCAACAAAATAACAAGTTGATGGAGTGGTGACCCTATCCAAGTTAGAAGATGAGGATTGACCAAATGTGGAAGTGGAAGTGACCCTAACGATTCCTAAATTGTATGAGGATATGTAGTTGGTGGAGGCAAGATTTAGAGCCCTACGACTGTCAGAAAACATTAAAAATATGGAAGTCGACAAGTCAAGTCCAGTAACACTTAGAGCACCAGATCCAAAACAATCAAGTCCTTGTATTGGAGAAATCCTCAAACATTGCTTACATGTAGAATCTAGTCTTGGTTTAGTGTGGAGTTGACTATATGAAGAAGGATGATTCAATAGTATAATATGGATCCAAATGTTGTAGATGGAAGGCATCTGGATAAATGCCATACACGAAGAAAGTGGCAATGAATTGCTTATTCGAATTGAGTATCTCATGGGAGCAACCCCCCTGTTGGATTTTATCACTAAAAAAAAACAAACACCTTCGACTGAAAGTTGCAAGGGAGAGACGCAACCAGAAAGAACTATCTTAGTAGAATATAAATACCAAGCTTTCCAAACAGAGGAAACTAAATAAGAAATTAAGGAGACATTAGTCAAAGCAAATAACAATAGTTAGACAAAGAATCTAATCGAGACCATTGACACCTCATCTTATGCCACCAAAACCTTAGACATATACCAAAATGGTGCACAATAACCTCCATGTGTATGAAGGAGATGAAGACCCAAGAAGCATTGGTTTAATTGTGAAAAAATATGCGATGTCGTGGATGTAACTGATGAAATGAAACATATGGCACAATTTGTTAAGGCATTAAGGAAAAGAGCCCTAACTTGGTTCATGAACTTCACAAACAATTAAACTAGAACAAAAGCATAAATCCAAAATAATTTCCTATCATTTTTTAAAACCCAGGATAGTAAACATTTAGCAACACAAAAACTCAAAGAAATAAAACAAATGTTTGGCGATTTAGTACATAAATATGATAAAAGATTTAAGGATCTTCTTAGCCATATCCCATATACTATCAACAGAGAATTACTAGTGCAATGGTTTGTTGCAGGGTTACTCGAGAGCATTAGAGAACCACTAAGGATGCACGAGATAAAATCTCGGGAAGATGCCCTTAGGAAATCCTAACAGATTGAATCAGACAATGACTAGACTACACCTTCATTGGATAAAAAAAATTTGAAGAACAACTTGAAATGATGCAAAAGTCATTGCGAGAGCTTGCTTAAGAGGAATCAAATTAAGGTGTACCTTTTGTATGAATAAACAAAATTCAAAGGATTATTGCAAACACCAAGAAGAAAACGATAGAGACTCAAATGTTAGACTAGTCTAGAACGAATATTATTGTGAAATATGTCAAATCAGAACAAACCATAACACAAAAGACTTCCCACGCGATTTGAAAAATGTCAAACCTAAATATTGTGACATATGTGAGGAACTGACATACAACACGATAGAATGCCAACATAATGGTCAGAATAAACTTAATTATCAAACAATCTGTCATACATAGGTGACAGAGTAAAACAAAATCCAGTTGGGAAGAGGAGTTGATAGAGGATATTCAGGATAAGGTGGATATCGAGGATGAAATCATGGTTAATATGGAAACTGTGGAGGATGTATTGAGGAGGATCCATAAAGAAATATTGCTTTGTATGCTACAAAGAAGATCGCTTGAGTCTCATTTGTCCATGGAAAGATAGGACCAACCCTAAATTTTGTACTAAATGCAGAGTAGGAGATCACTTGTTGGAAGCATGCCAAAGCAGAAAGAAAGGCGATTTTGTGAAAGAAAGCATGCACGAGGAAAGCGACAGCTGGAAGGAAGAGCAACACACGTGCATGCATGGAAGACCTAACGATGGTAGTGTTAGGGTTTTTGCAATGCATTGTAATGGTTGAAGAGTCGGTAACACACACACACACACACACACACACACACACACACACACACACACACACACACACAGATATATATATATATATATATATATATATACTTAGGTTTCATAGCGGGGCTGCTAGTTTTGTTAGTAGTTGATTGATAAAGAGAAAAGAATATGAAGAGTCAAACGTGAGGAAGCGGATGCTATGTAATATTTTGCTATATGACCTAGTTTTGTAAGTTGTTGAGCTAGAGAGGACTGAGGAGGGTAGATCTTGAGGGTTAGATCACAGGCTAAGGAGCCTGGTGCGATCTAGTCCGCCTCATAATAGATATTAATCCGACTGCGAAGAGTGATAAAGCGCATGACGTTGTAGTTCAGAACGACTATAACAAAAGAGCTAAGAGCCAGATCTTTGTGGATGTAGTGAAATATCCATGATCCCGCTGATCGAGATATTTACTACTGATCTATTATTCTGTCTTGCAGATTTGATACACTGGAGGTTTCTGGATGCGTTTCAGTTGTATGTTTGAGATCTTGATGGTTATTGCATATGCATGTGCGTTATTTCATGTGCATGTTGGTTATAGCATGTGCATGTTGCATATTTATGGTTTGAACAACATATAAAGGATGCATGCATAAGTAAAGAACATCAACTACCCATTATCATGTATAATACAGTTCGAGCATGGAAATACAATAGCCTACTGGAAATATAGAATATAAACGTCAGCCAGATCTCATGGATCAGTACTGGAATACAATCAAATAACATAAAAATACCCATGATCAAAAAATTATAGCAGATCTGATGCATGCACGAATAGATCGGTGAAAATATGTGATTCCGACAAAGTACGGTAACCACTACCAACTGGAAAACTCGTCCGGAAGTTCAGACCGTCGGAATACACTGGAAACTGCTCCAAAAGAAGCGCCCTGGCCTCTAGACTAAAATGTGTGAGTGTCAGATCTCGAATTTGGTCTCTAAGGCATTGGATCTGGACCCTTGGGGGGGTTCGCGCACCTCCCGGGGCACTGGATGCGCCCCAAAGGATTCCACCAACGGAATCCACTGCTATATGGCTCAAAACAATCATCTCGCCAAATAAGGAAATGGGTCGAAAGGATTTGTCCGAATCTTCTCTGAAACTCTGCATGCAGCACCAAATGTCTGTCCGGAAGCGCTGCACCCTAAATGGCTGAATGAGTCGATCTACAAGATTCCACTGTCAAAATCTGACGATAGATGGCTCAATAGAAGCACCTTGGTTGCATCTCAAATGGGTTGGAAGCAAACATCAATCTGGATACGGATCTCGTGCAGCTATCCAAACCCTGAAACTGACTTGTGCCCTCACTAGCTGAGCTGTACACTCTGCAATGGATACTCCTAAAAGTACAGTGAAATACCTGGATGGTATCTCTGATGGGCTAGGGTGTGTCTCTCAACACCGAAACCGATCAATGGTGGTGATTTCCTCCAGAAATCCACAAAACAACAAGGTCATCTCTCCTCCTCCTCTGGGAACTCTCAACATCAAATCATAACAATGCATAATGAATTAGGTTGTTTTACCCTTCTTTTATAGCTTCCCGAAACCCTAATTCGTTGTTGACCTTTTCCCTCCAAGTGACTTTTACTTTATTTTATTATTCCTTGATTATATCACTTAATTAATTAATTAACTCTAAAAAGTGATTTATCCATCCTAATCATCATCTTATCCTGTAATACTCTTCCTCCCGATTCCGTTGAGCTATTACACTAAGAGGTTTCTCCAAGTAATATGCCCATTATGACCTTCTTAGTGAATTTAATTAAGATATGACCCATAATAACTCAAAATTACAGAAATCGTCGAAATGCAACAAAACCAAAGCCCAACTGTGCAGAATGGATCCCGATGATGAACGATACAAGTCAGACCCAAATAAACCCCTCAATATCTCCCGAACTCTCTGTCACCCCTATCTGGCTACTCGGGTAGGCATAACACTCTGAAATGTTGTAATGTTATAATGTCCCAAAATGGGGACATTACACGTAGCCCAAGGGGGGGTGAACCATAGTAAAACTCGTGTTATGTGAGTGAATGCATGTGTTTCTTTATTGTCTTTCAGTAGATATTGATATGCCAATTGAATGAGTTATTATATTTCCTGCATAATCGTAATGACAGTGTATTGTGTTAATAAGTTACAATAACACTTTCAACATATAGTTCTCAGATTCTCCACTCAATCCTAGGCTGCAAACACATGAGTATTGTAGCCACCCGTTAAGACTATATCGGGTGAGACGACATAGTGCACCATGTGCGTTGCATTGCCTTCTGGTTTACCAAGAGGGTTGATAGTTTTAGAGGATTTGTTGGAACCCCGAATAGACATGAACCCTGTGTCACTCAATACAAACTTAGACAAGATATAAGTAAGTTAAAACCAACAAATGGTTCTGTTGTCGTTGGTAGGAACAATAGAGGATTGAGTAGATGAGATATATTGAACAACAGTTAAAAGATACATGGAAGGAGGATCAAGAGAATATTAAAGCAGAGAAGAAAGCAATGAGCCACTAGAATGGGATGTTGAGACCGTGGAATCCCACAAAAGCAGAGATCGAAAGATGGCTAAGGACAAAAGAGCCGGAGTTTGCACATAAAGATAACAAAAACCCTAGAGTAACACCCCACAAATATATGGAGAAATACGTGTTTACTGATTTTCATGAAGTCTTTTTCTATGATTTTCCACACTTATTTCATGAGTGGATACTAAGGTTGAAGGAAAACCACGCAATGAACCGGATCCAACAGTTAGAGTGGACCCCAGTATAGATTGAACAGTTACAGCAAGTGAACAACAAATTCACCCGCACAGTAGATTTTTGGCTCGACAGTATTGTAGCAGGCTTTATAACATAGTTTACAGTAGATACAACAAAGTCGTACAACACAGTGGAGAAAGATTTTCTATGTGGACCTCGAGGAAGGTACATTAGATCACTCTATACTTATATTAAGACACTGCTATACAACATAGGTGTAATGACAAGTTGGAAAGACGCGTAGTGGAGTACCCTACCAATACAAGTTGAATACCAAGAAGAGATCTGTAGCCGCTAGGGAAGGCTTGGCGAGTGATGAGGAAGAGGTAGAGGATCTCTTGGCTGTGGAGCAGATTGAGGAAATCCCGCGTGCAACATATGAGAGGAAGACAAGAGGTCCAAGAACGGGAAGAGAAGGCAACAATCCTATCCATATTAATGTCAATGTGGAACCCATAAACCCATGTGCGACTAATACACCAAAGAGAACACCATCGTTTAGACAATCGAAGTTCAGAAGAAGTTAGACAACATGAAGTACATCTACACAAGGAACAACAATTGGAGGAGCCAGTTAAGGCAGGACTAGTCAAGTATCTACACCGCGCGGAGGTAGTAGTTCAACATTTAGAATGGAAGGACATGATCCCATCATCAGGTTACTAGTATTTAAAGGAGAAGGGTCAGAGGACCCCAAAAAACATTTGTTCATCTGTGAGAAGATTTGGGAAGCAAAACAGATCACAAACGAAGATACTAAACTGACACAGCTAGCGATTACACTAAGGGATCGCACACTGGATTGGTACGTGAGTTTAGCTACAAATAATCCACCAGGGACAACTAGAACAATTGTAGAAATCAAGAAATTGTTGATAAACGAGTTTCAAAAGCCAAGTTTAGAAGACCAGTACATGAATGAGATGAACGAAATTAGACAAAAATTGGGAGAATCTGTATGGGAGATTGACCAGGGATTCAAGCGACTGAAGGGAATGTTGAAATATCTCATGAATGATATGCAACATAGTCACATGTTCGTCAATTCACTACCACCACACTTAAATTATTCACTGCGACAACAGAAGTTTCAGACGCAGGCAGAGGCTCTACGGGCAGTCCTGCAACTGGAAGAAAACCAGTATCAGTAGATGGATCTAGCCATCGAAGAACTGGAGGAGGATTTGAAGAACTTAACATTCTAGTTGATCCAGAATAAAAGTAAGGACAAACAAAAAGTTTTTTGGTGTACTACATGCAGGACAAAAGAACACCACAAAAACGAATGTCCAACATTCGCGTAGTATATGGCAGCAGGAACCAAATCCGTTACCAACAGGAGGACTATGGTGAAAAATCTGCAAGAAACCGGGCCACGATCCATATCATTGCCCAATGATGCAGAAATACAAGACAGTCCCAAAGAGTTCATATTGCAACTTTTGCAAGTCAGTGGGCCACGTCGACAAAGATTGTAGAACTATGGAATTGGTGCAAGAGAGGACATCATATGGATATAGAGTGAAGGCAAAAATGATGATTGGGCAAGCCACATCACAATTTAACCAAGTCCCAGACCCATACAACACTTTGTAGCAGCAATATAATACTGTGCAACAACCATTTAATACCGTGTAGCCACAGTACAATACATCGCAACCTTAGTACAATACCGCACAATATAATCAGGTGCCTCAGTATAAGGCATCGAGAGGAGATCGAACGGGCAAGAGAGGTGGAGGACGAGCAAGAGGAGGTTTTGGAAGAGGTAGAGGACCAGTGGTATGTCACAATTGTCAAAAACTGGGACATTATGCAAGGGAATGTCCACTTCCACTAGCAACGTGTATGTATTGTTGCACATTGGACCATGATATGGAAGAATGTCCGATACTACTAGTAAAGATCCAGGAAAAGAGGAACCAGAACAACCAGAATGTTCAGTGGATTTCAGCCGAAGCAAGAGATGAAGGACAAAACATCAACATATTTATCTGCGGAGGAGATAAAACAAGAAACGACGCACTCTGACAAGAGCCAATAGAACACCAGTGGGTGAAGAAGAATGCCAAATCAAGGAAGCAATTCGACGTGCAGAAGGAGAAGGAAATATTTAAGCAAGCCAAACAAGAATTCCAAAAGGATGATATTGCATCAACTTTGACTGCGCAGCAAAGCAAGGAAGCACCAGAGTACGAGATGCCTTCGTCATTGGATCATACCAATGAAATGAAACCCATGGTACAAGTAAGTACAATTAAATGCTTTTTACAATCATGTGTAAAAGTATTGAATGATCCTTCATTTGTCAAAATATTGCAAAGCATATTAGAAAGATGTAGTATAGAGACAGAAGGAAAAGTAGAACAAAAAAAAGTCAATCACCTACATACAAGGAGAAGAACAAGTAGGGAGTTTAGACTGAATGCCAACATCGGAGATTTGAACATGGGGGATATTATACCGGATCTAGGATCTGAAGTGAATTTATTACCAAAGAATACATGGCAATGCATGTGAGAGCCCACATTAGGATATTCACATGTTAAACTGAAAATAGAAAACCAACACAGAGTCGTACTAATTGGTAGATTGAAAGGAGTGACAATAGACCTGGATGGAGTGCGCACTAAAGCAAACTTTGAAGTGACTAAAATAGTGGATGACACAACACCATATCCAACGTTACTTGGTTTGGATTGGGCATTTGATAACCAGGCCATAATCAATTTGAAGACATGAAAAATTACATTTGAGTTAGGTGAATATAGGGTCATCACACCATTAGACCCATCAAAAGGGGAAAGGATTGTAGAACCTACTTGCTTAGACTTAGAGGAAATCAACCAGTTGTACAAAACAATTGTGCGAGATGAGGATTTCGTGAACCCTATTAGAATATAGTGGATGTGCTCATTTTACCATTGACAATATCACTATTGTCACCGAACCATAGGCCGAAGCCACCCTCCGAGCACCTTAACCTTGACAGAGAATCATTCCAGAAGCAAACCCTAGGCTAGATAGCCAAACAAAGGGTAGCGCACCTTTCCCCAAGGATAGTGCATCAACAAGAGTTGATCAGATAGTCCAAACCCTGACCAAGAGATAGTCCAAGCCAAATGTGGTTTGCTAGCTGCAGCAACTGCAATGGCAACTCTCTTCAAACCTGCGCACAAGACTGGGCACTGCAGTGTGCACAAGTTGCTGNAGGGTAGCGCACCTTTCCCCAAGGATAGTGCATCAACAAGAGTTGATCAGATAGTCCAAACCCTGACCAAGAGATAGTCCAAGCCAAATGTGGTTTGCTAGCTGCAACAACTGCAATGGCAACTCTCTTCAAACCTGCGCACAAGACTGGGCACTGCAATGTGCACAAGTTGTTGCTCTGCAATTCTGAGACTGCTTGCCAGAATGAGAACTGGCCTTCTATATTTATACTAATTTTGGCTAACTGCCTGGGCTGACTTCTCATTCTGGGTATCTGTCTGTTCAGTATATATTAATTCTTCTGGCCAACTTCTTCTCTTGGAGGCTAATAACCTAATATAAATTATCTTCTTAAGCCAACAAGTCTTCTAGGGTTATTAGCCAATTCATTAGGGTTTCTTCTTGCTTCCCGGAATATCCTATTCTCGTCAGGTTTACACGTGGAGGTAAATACCTCCCGCAACTACCATAATATCAACACTCCCTCCTAGCTAGGGAGGTATTTGAAGGTAATGGTCTTGAGCACAAACATACCATTTACTAGGTAGCATCAACATAGTCATATAGACTATCTCATGACTAGATCATGATCACCATCATCACTATCAGTGTCATCAACTACATCATCTCTTGAAACCATACTCCATTTGAGTAATTAGACATGATGTAGGATCAGTCACTCACACCAAAGAGTGACACAAGAGCCATTCTTCTATTCTGGACATATATCTTAGAAGAGTAAATGTTCTAAACCATTTTCCATCTAGGAAATCTCTGTCCTTTGATCATCCATCTAGCTGATAAACATTTTTAAAAACTGTTGATAGTCTTCAAGGCAATCAAAACAAAAATAGAACACAATTGTGTCTATCCATAGTAGTACATAACTACAATCCAGTGGTTTACTACCACACCAAGTAGCACACAAGTACTTGATCAATAACGTATAGTCAAAAATAGTGGAACACATCCACCACAGTAGTATATATCTACTGTCATATAGTCTTCATAACAATCATCTGATATCAACCTACATAAAAACAATGTTATGATATAAAATGAATCATCTGGGCCATTCTTCCACTCACATCTGTGAGATCTCGGAAGAGTATCTGCCTCTGGACCATTCTTCTCAAGCAAGGAAGAAAGACTGTCCTAATTTATGAACCTGGACCATTCCTCCGACACTAAACAAAGTGTAACCTGGAGAGAATGAATCTACCCTAAAGAATGTCTGTCCCTGATTGCTGAGCCTAGACCATTCCCCACCCTGGGCCATTCCTCCGGCACTAAACAAAGTGCAAACTGGAGATAATGAATACACCCTAAGGAATGACTGTCCATACCATTTCCCTTGTTAACCACAAGAGAAAAAGACTGTCTTGTACCAACCTCCAAAATGGACCATTCCTCATGTTAACCACAATGAGAAATCACTGTCCGACGAGGTGGGCCAGTCTTCTTCAGTAACCCTCAAGAAGAGAGACTACCCTAGACCACTCCCCATGTTAACCACAATGGGAAGTCCCTGTCTATGGTACATCAACAATTTGACCCATTTCCCATGTTAACCACAATGGGAAATCACTGTTCGTCAGAAATCTCAATCCACTTTCCAAACTAGAAAGGAAACTGCTCATCCTGGACCATTTTTTGAACTGAAAAATGACCGTCCATAAATCAATACATATCAGTGCTCCCTCCCAACCTAGGAGTCATCTCTTCCTTTTTCAATAAGGAAGTCGTCTCCACGAGCTCCAGCTTGAGTACGAAAACTCTTTCATCTTGGATAGGAGCTTTACCAAAATGTCTGCTTATCTGCTCATCTGTGGAGATATGTATCAGAGAACCACTTTCTCCTTTCTAGACTTCATCATGGATAATGTGATGCTTGATTTCAAATGTACATCGGTCTGGAACACTAGTTTTTCTCCGAAGGCTTCATGTAGCTCTGATCAATAAAGTATATCATTGTTTGGAACACTGGAACATATCCATGTGGCACTTCTTCTGTCATCATGAGATCTGATCTACTGAGTAATCATCTTGATACAATATCTTTGTCATAGAAAAATCTTCACCACGCTCCTGTTGTGCACTGGAGGTTCTCCACCAAGTTATCTTTTTCCATCTACATACAAGGGTCTCTTTTTGGTATGCCTCAAATTCTTGAGGTTGCTCTTCATATGCTCTTTGTTCAATTGCTCTGGAGAACAATCTTTGCATTTATCTAATGTATAATTCCAACTCATGGATGTTTGCGGATGATGTGATGACTCATGTAGAGATATGTCTGGTTTACTGGAACAAGTAATCATCATAGTCTTCTCCCTCCATCTGGGAGAACCTCTAGTTCTAGATCTCATGATGCTTTCATTCATACGTCTTTCATACACTGTTCTTCATCACGACTTTCAATTCCTCTGCTTGATTGCTTTTAGTGAGTTCATATCAAGCTGGTAATCTTGTGTTTCTCAATACAATGACTGGTTGTTTTGGCTTCTCTTTCTTTCTTGGAATATTCATGTTTTTCTTTAGCTCTTGGGTCCATGAAGTTTCTTATAGATTCCATTCCCTAAAGATTCCACTTTTTCCTTTCATCATAGGATCATGGATGTGAATGGACAACCAGGGATACTTTAAGGCTTCTCTTCAAGGAAGACTTCTTCTAAGGTCAAACTGAACACCTATTTCTTTTCATGTTTTCTACCATGGATATATACTTCATCATCTTTAATGGATTGTAGGATTAGCTCCCTCCTAGTCCTTGCTTCATGTATGAATACATGCTCTTCCTTATGGTTATATATAATCAACTCCCTCCATCTATGAGAGTGCACGTTTCCGTCTGCATCCTTGTTGTCTTCTGCAAAGCGTCATAAGTCTTTCTCCAATTTTCTCTTGATTGTTGACTTCTTTCTTCTAGGTTTCTTCAAGATTGATTCTGATTTCAGCTTATCTTGTGATAGTTTCCACAAGATTTGTTTGATATATTTCATCCTTTTCTTGTATAGTGATAACAATCCTTATCTTGTTGTTCTTCCATAGATATACAAGACATGTACAGAGACTTATGCAAACAAGATATGTACAAGAACTAAGAAGAGTATTGTTACCTTCAGAAGAGGAAGTCTCTTTCATCTTGCTTAGTCTTCTTTGTGGGTTCCTTTTCTTCGGCAACTGATGCTTCGTGTTTCTCCTTCCTTTTCTTTAGCTCGGGACAATGATTCTTGTAGTGACCATACTTTTGACAGTTGAAGCATTGTACTTTTGAAATGTCTTTCTCTTTATTTGGCTTCCTCCTTGAACCAAACTTCCTTTTGTTCCTTAAATTCTTGAATCTTGCTGTGAAGGCTTGATCATCGTACTTCTTTTGGGGTTTCTCTTTTGCACTGATCTTGGATTCTTCTTGAGCATAGAAAGTCCAAAGTTTCTCAAATGTAGGATACTCCTTCATTGTGTTCATGCTTGCGGAAAATGCATCCCATGTCTTGGGAAGACCATTTTACCAATTCCTTCTCTGAAATGATCTCTTCAATAGCTTGTAGTTGATCTCTTAGCTAAGAGATTTGCACAAAGTATGATGTTATGTTGTCATCATCATTCATATTCATGTTACAAAGCTCATTCTTCAGAATCATTACTTGTCCAATGTTTCTGACTAAGAAGAGGTTTGTTAGGGCATCGTACATCTTCTTCGATGAGTCAAGATGGGAGATGTAGGGTATCAAGTTGTCTTTTATAGAATCCACTATGATACTCATGGCATTGATGTCACCGTCTTTGAACTTCTCCATAGCTGCAACATTCTGCGGTTCCTTCTCTTTCCCTTCTTCAAACTCTGGTTTCACGATCTTTCCTTTCATGATATCCAACACTTTATTCTTGGCAAGGATGAGATCAATCCTTGTCTTCCACGCTCTGAAGTTAGAATCTCCATCTAACTTGTTCTCTGACTTCATAGAGTAAGTCATGGCTGCTTTGACTTGGTCAACCTTAGATTTGACCAAAAGCTCAAACTTCACGTCTTAGCTTTCTAAGAGTACCAGGAGATGCGCTAGGCTAGGGCACACTGATCTATCCAGAGATTAGGTTAATCCCTTCATTTAAGGTGCCTCAACAAGAGGATTAGGGCTTTTGCAACTGCACCTGCTAGTAACCCTAGCAGCAGTGCTATGGTGACTGCTCTTGCTAGAAACCCTGGTGGCAGTTCTTCAACGAGCTTAATATCCTTATGGCTATGCTTCCTTCCAACGGTAAGACTGAATGAAGGAGGTGTGCGCCCATAACTTGTTAGAATATAGAGGATGTACTCGTTTTACCATTGACAATATCACTATTGTCACCCAACCATAGGCTGAAGCCACCCTCCGAGCACCTTAACCTTGACAGAGAATCATTCTGGAAGCAAACCCTAGGGTAGATAGCAAAACAAAGGGTAGCTCACCTTTCCCCAAGGATAACGCATCAACAAGAGTTGATTAGATAGTCCAAACCCTAACTAAGATATAGTCCAAGCCAAATGTGATCTGCTAGCTGCAGCGGCTGCAGTGGCAGCTCTCCTCAAACGTGTGCACAAAACTGGGCACTGGAGTGCGCACAATTTGTTGCTCTACATTTCTAAGACTGCCTGCCAGAATGAGAACTGGTCTCCTGTATTTCTACTAATTTTGGCTAACTGTCAGGGCCGACTTCTCATTCCTGGTATCTATCTGTTCAATATATATGAATTCTTCTGGCTGAATTCTTCTCTGGGAGGCTAATAACCTAATATAAATTATCTTCTTAAGCCAACAAGTCTTCTAGGGTTATTAGCCAACTCATTAGGGTTTCTTCTTGCTTTCCGGAATATCCTATTCTCGTTAGGTTTACACGTGGAGGTAAATACCTCCCGCATCTACCATAATATCAACAAACCCAACTGCAGATGGGATACTCAGTTGGCAGAGCATTACTTCATGTGCGATAGACTCAGATATCATTTTAAAGAACTGGCAACAAAGGCTACACAAAGTTTCCACGAGAAGATGTGCACGAATAGACCGCACAGTAAGATGGGTAGGCACAGAGATAAGGGAACCACCCAGTTTCCACAGAGTAAATGATCGAGAAGTATTCTTGGCATAGTACGAAGATAAAGTTTTAGAGAATCAAAGACTCTTATCACTGGACATATGTAACACCCTGTTTCCCCCAATTTGTAAAAATAACTAGACTGGCCAAGAACTGTGGCAAACTTAGAAATGTGAATGTGTGATGTGAATGGACCTTGTGGAAAAGGTCGATGAATGTGAATAATATTATGAATATATATATATATATATATATATATATANATTGCAGGACTGCTGAGAGGGGATATGCTGAAAAAGAGACCACGATGGCTGGAGAAAGGCGGTGGAAGGCACCTAGAATGGTGGCGTTAACTTCCACCGAAAACAATACCGTATTTGGACTTCACTGGCCCGGAGAACCAAGAGTGGCTCGTTGGCCCCGAATTAAATGTCTCGCAGGCTGGTAGGTAGATGGCTCCTCAGGAATTAATGAGGGATGGGGGGGTGAACCGCCCATCCATAGAGCCGACAGGCCTGACCAATGCGAGGGAAAATCGTGCCACACACAACCTCGTAAGAGGATAAGGCATAGGGGAGAAGCGATTGGGGCAGACGCGAGGGGAGGAGGAGAAATCTGGAAATACGCAGAGTAAGTGATAGCAGAGAAGGGGGAGAGTAACCCTCGTTCTTGGTCACTGGAAAACCGAGACACAGTCTCCCAACATCGTGGTCTCAGCTCGGGGGTGGCTAGTGGTAAATCCTATCGGAATCGCTGAGCCTATGGTTGGGTGGAAACAAGCACCCCTCTCAGCAGTTGCACTCACTTCTGGTGTTATTTCTGATAAGTGTTTTACATCTTACATCTTGAAATTCATATGATGACATATATGCTCATAAAATGTGAAATTGTGAATGATTACAGTATAAGAATGTCTGTGCAGTGTTTTGATAAGAAATGGTAGTTGTATGCTTGTAACAGAAAAACCATGCATGGATTATGTTGATAGATAAATTTATTTATGCGTAAGTTGAACCAAGTTAGACTTCCAGTCCATTCTCGGGAATTTGTTTCCCCTTATCTGTCTCCAGGAATGCCCCGGAATAGATCTCTCCATAGAGATACCCTTCTTGGGAAAAGTTTACCAAGAACCTGGAAAAAGGACTTGAATGCACAAGTCTTAGCAACCTATACGAGAAAGACTGATCCTCTTGAAATCCTGAAGTAGTAGCGTAGGGATAAGTATCAATTGACGGACGAGATCCCATCAGAAGATCTGTAGTCATTCACGACCGTTAGATTGGAGGAAGAAACAAGGGAGTTACATGCCTTACCCCTTTTCTTTTATCTTCGTGAGTAGCGAGGAAATCGGGATCGTAGATCCCCAAGGTCCGTGGGAGTATTTGGACCGTTGGTTTTTCCACATCCAGAGAGCAGTGGAAGAGTGCACGATGTAGGACAGCTCTGAGCCGTCGGATCTTAGCTAGAAAACCCAATAGCCGTTGGATCTGTTAGGAGATGCAGGAGGGTTAAGCCCTCGTGAACAGGGGCGAAAGTCCCGAGAGAGGAGTTGGTATCAGGGATTCGGAGTTTGGGATTCCGAGAGTCCTGATGACAAGAGATCAGGACACTCCATGGTGAAAGTCCTGATATAGATCTGGACCATCCATCCGTGGAGGACACATGGCCGAGATCGAGAGTCCATCGGTATTTCAGATACTGGGGATTCGAGTTGATAGAGGATTTGTGTCACTGGGAGTCACAAAATCCTGATTACCGAAACCCCGAATCGGTTTAAGTGTGAATAAGTTTGAGAAAGGCGGGATTTAATCGTGACCGTTGATCATCCTGAAAATATCATAATGGTTGATCATGGGTGAAGATCGCAACCGTCTATCAGAGGGACATGTGGCTACTGATCGACATTTCGGTGTTTCGACACCCGAGAAACCAAAGGGCAAGAACCCTTGTCTTCGCGAGTCGCGAAATCCCGATCACTGAAACCCCGAAATGGCGAGAGGTGTGAATGAGGTTAAGGAAAGCTAGGATTTGATCGTGACCATTGATCATCCCGAAAAGATCACGACCGTTGATCTTGATTGAAGGTCGTTTCCGTCCATCGGAGGGACACGTGGTTGTTGGTCGACGTTTCGGCATCCGGGAAACCAGAGGGCTAGAAAACCTTGCCCCCATGATTCGCGAAATCCCGATGCCCGAAATCCCGATACGCGCTATAGTGGAGAGGAGAAGTACCGAAAGAATCTGGACCGTCCATCAGAGGAGACGCATGGTGGGCAGTCAGAGTTTTGGGAAAAGTCTCGAAATCCTGTGGATCGTTGGATCCACACTCTTAAGGGTCGTCGATCTCTTACACGAATTTCCATAACAAAATTCAGAGATTTAAATGACAAGGAGTCTTGAAGTCGTTGCATTTCGAACTCCTGAGTACCAAAACCCCGAAAGGATCCATACCGTCAGATCAGGGGAGGCTTACAGCCGTTGATCCCCCTTTGGAGGGAAACTTGGGAGACTTCGTGGTTTTCGGGGATTTGAATGGGAAAGGAAGAAGTCATGCATCTTGATTTCCCGAATTGCGAAAGGCTGGTAAGGGCTTTGTCGGTTTAAGTGCGTGGTCACGGAACGTGGTCATGAGGACAAGAACCAAACAAGAAACTTGTACTCGCCAGCCCTTTCGGGGTTCGGTGCTTCACTGTGTCGAGGTTTGCATAGTCGAAAGACTTGACGCTCTGGTAGCGCTGAGTGGCAAAGAGGGAAAGGACGCCATATTTGTTCGACATGTGTTCATGACCTGCGATCCTATGGGAACAAACGAGGGAAGAGCTAGCTTACGCTAGACCTCCGTAGACATTTCAGGGGCCTGATCGTTGAGAAATCGACAAAAAATTCGATTTCCATAGTGGGTATGTGACAAATTGGTATCAGAGCATGGTTTCAACACTCAACCTGCTTGGGCTCATGAACGAGTTGCGCAGAAGCTCTGTTTAGAACACTCTTAAAAAGAGTAACCCTCTATCTTAACCCTCTTAATTCAAAAAGGTCAAAGTCTGAAATGAAAACCCGACTGTGTATGCATGTGAAAGAAATATGAATTTTGCGCGGGTTATAAAAATGTATCTAACTATTGACTAACAACCAGTGTTTTGTCTTTGCACACAAGCGAAAGATCAACCGCAGGAAATTATCAACACATAGTATGGTGACTCACCATGAAGTGGGAGAGGGCTCCCACAATAGAGGCGAAGAATCTGACGAAAGAAGGGCAGTAGGGACCCCTCCAGATCTAGCTGAGACTGTGAGGAGTCTCATGGTCGAATTACAAAGCTGCAAGGCTGACAATGAAAGGATGATGAAAGAACAAGAAAAATAAACATAAATTAACGCAGTTTTACTGCAGAGTTTATCCGATCTACAAAGACAAATGCAGCATGAATCTGAAGCTCAGAAACATGGTCATATCAGTGGCCACACTAAGAGGAGCACCTCGAAAAAGGTCCACCCCAGAGGTAAAGGACAAGTGTCGGATGATTCCTCCGAGAAGGAAGCTGGCGATTCAGAGGGCTCTTCTAGCAGTAGAACCAGTTCCTATCCCTGAAGAAAATAGAAGAAGCAAAAATCTTCCAAAGGTCGAAAATTTGAAGAATTCAGAAAGGCCAAACCACCCTCCTTCGACGGTGAAATAAAGAAGGGAGAGGAAGCAGAGGCCTAGCTGCTTGGACTAAAGAAGTATTTCAGAGTCCATGACTTTTCAAAAAATATGAAGTCCTGAGTGGCCACCTTCAACTTGAACGAAAAGGCTTCCATTTGGTGGGAAGACCTTAAGAATGTGAAAGGGGTTGGCGAAGAGGACCTGTCTTGGAAACGTTTTGAGAAGTACTTCCGAAAGAAGTATCTGTCAAAAAAATATTTCGACGAAAAGACTAAAGAGTTTTATGAACTCAAACTGGGACAACTTACTATAGAAGAATATGTTAACAGATTCCTCGACTTGTTGAGGTATGTACCTTATATAAAAGCAAAAAAGGCAAAGGTGCAATGCTTCATCAGTGGGCTACCCAAGGAATATCGAAACATAATTGAATTTGATGAGCCAAAGACCCTAGAAGGCACCATTCAAAAGGCAACCTATTGTCATGAACAATTTGGGCATCGAGCAGAACCTCGTGAAGGATGGAAACCGAAGAATAGTTCAAGATTTCAGAAAAAGGGGATCAAATCCCCAGGATTTAAGAACTACAAGAAGAACCCAAGAATGAACTTTCCAGCCCGGAGTGTACACCAGCAGAACTTTCCCGCATCGGGCGGAAATAAAACTTTTGGACCTATACCAGTGAAGGTGGATAACACCAAGAGAGAACCTTTGAAATGTTGGGGTTGCGGAGAGGAACATCTCCTGAGAGACTGTCCACACCGACAATAGAATAGTCGGAGGATTTATAAAATCCAGGAAACTACTACCATCAATGATGTGGCCAGGAGTGTGCCACAAATTTATGCAGCCTTGGATAATAACCAAGCTGACCATCAAGCTTCAGTAGTGGAAATAGAAGGTATGATTTTCAACCATCTAGTGTCTGTTTTGATTGAGTTATATAGCCCCTAAAGCTGTTGATAAGTGTAAACTACAGCCACAAAAGCATACCAAGCCATGGTTGGTACAGTTAGCCACTGGCACCAAAAGGAAGATAGCAGAGGTTATACCAGCCTACCAATTAATGTTGGGTGAATTCCCAACCCAAGCAACCCTTAACATATTACCCCTGGGATCATATGATCTGTTGATCGGTATGGACTGGATAGCCGCCCATAAAGCCAGACTGAACTATTACCATAAAGCCTTAGAGTGTGTAAGTAAAGAAGGGAGAAGAATAACCCTTCAAGGGATCCGAAAACCCGTCTCGGTGAGACAAATATCAGCCCTGCAAATGAGAAAGTATTGCCGAAAGTAATGTCCCCTATATGCAATACAGGTGTTTAAAACAATTGAAGGTGATAAACCAAGCCCTGATGATCACCCTATCCTGAGAGAATACAGAGATGTGTTTCCAGAAGAGGTACCGGGTCTACCTTCGAGGAGGGACATAGACTTCTCGATAGAACTTGCACCAGGAGCGGTGCCAGTGTCTAGGACACCCTACCGGATGAGCACACTCAAGTTAGTTGAACTCAAATTGCAATTAAAAGAAATGATGGATAAAGGCTATATTCGACCCAGCGTGTCTCCATGGGGAGCACCAGTCCTATTTGTGAAAAAGAAGGACGACACCCTTAGACTGTGTATAGATTATAGACAACTCAATAAGGTAACCATAAAGAACAAGTACCCTTTGCCCAGGATCGATGATCTGTTCGATCAATTGGGAGGCGCATCTATTTTCTCAAAGATTGACTTGAGGTCAAGATACCATCAATTCCGAATCAAGGATAAAGACATCCATAAAATTGCCTTCCGGACACGGTATGGTCACTATGAGTTTGTGGCAGTGCCATTTGGGTTAACCAATGCCCCTGCCACTTTTATGTGCTTGATGAACAATGTACTCAGTAATTTTCTAGATAAATTTGTGCTAGTTTTTATTGATGACATACTAATCTACTCTAAGAATAGAGAAGAGCATGAAGAGCATCTTAGACTTGTGCTACGAGTGCTAAGAGAACATTAGCTCTATGCCAAATTCAGCAAATGTGAATTCTTCCAAAAGGAAATACATTACTTAGGCCATGTTCTCTCTGAAGAAGGAGTAGCAGTAGACCCTGACAAAATCAGGTCTATCATGGAATGGCCTACCCCGAATGATGTTTCAGATATTAGATCCTTTATGGGATTAGCAGGATACTATAGGAGATTTATAAAAGGATTCTCCAAGATTGGTTATCCAATCACTGCCCTCCAGAAGAAGGGAACAAAATTCCTGTGGACACAGAAATGTGAAGAAAGATTTCAAACCCTGAAACATATCCTGACCCATGCACCCGTACTAAAGATCGCTGATCCCGAAGCTGACTTCCTCGTGTACACAAATGCCTGTAAGGAAGGGCTCAGAGGAGTCCTTATGCAGGAAGGAAGTGTGATTTGCTATGAATCCCAAAAATTGAACAAGCATGAAGTCAACTATGTGACCCATGATCTAGAACTGGCTGCCATAGTGCATGCCTTGAAAATGTGGAGGCATTACCTCCTAGGAAGAAAATTTGTACTTATGACAGATCATTGTGGATTGCGATACCTGTTTGATCAACCAAAGCTCAATGCTAGACAAGCTAGGTGAATGGCCCTCCTTAGCGAGTTTTATTTCAAAATCAAACACATTAAAGGAAAGGAAAATAGGGTGGCCGATGCCCTTAGCAGAAGTATGAAAAAAATTCACCTGGCAGCAGTGAGCACCTGTGAGACAAAAGTCAAGGAAAGAATCAGAAACGCACAAGAAACAGATCCCGTCATCCAGACCATGGCCATGTACCTACAGCAAGAACCCATCGCAGTAAAATATGAAGGCTACCAGATGACCGAAGGAGGTCTGCTCACTTACAGAAATAGACTATATATTCCAAATTGTGACGACTTGAAGAGGTTCATACTGGATGAACTACATAAAAGACCCTATTTCGGTCATCCAGGATACCAGAAAATGATCACTGCGACTAGGAGACAATTTTATTGGCCTGGAATGAAGAAAGACATAGCCGAGTACTTAGCCAAATGTATAGAGTGCCAGCAGGTTAAAGTAGAACATCGACACCCAACAGGATTATTGCAAACTTTACCAATCCCAGAATGGAAATGGGAAACCATATCCATGGATTTCATCATTGGATTACCAACCTCAACCAAATAGATTATGGTAGTGGTGGATAAATTGAGCAAGTCTGCTCATTTCATCCCTGTCAAACCAACCTACAAAGCAATCGATATCGCCCAGGTGTTCATGAAGGACATATTCAGACTGCATGGTATGCCGAAAGAGATTGTGTTTGACAGAGACACGAAATTTACCTCTAACTTTTGGAAATCATTGATGGTTGGTTTAGAGACCAAATCGCTGTTTAGCACCGCCTATCACCCTCAAACCGATGGACAGACATAAAGAGTGAACCAAGTACTTGAAGACATGCTAATAATGCATGTAATGCATCAACCCAAGAAGTGGGAAGACTACCTGCCACTGGTAGAATTCGCCTACAACAACGACTACCAAGAATCCTTAAAGATGAGTCCCTTCGAAGTCCTCTATGGTAGATCGTGTAATACTCCAATCAGCTAGAGTAATCCCATAAACAAGATTTCTTTTGGACCTAACATGTTGAAAGAAATGGAATAGCAGGTGACTCAGATAAAACAAAACCTAAAGGTCGCTCAAAACCGACAGAAAAGTTATGCTGACCAAAAGAGAACTCCAAGAGAGTTCAAAGTAGGAGATCATGTATATCTTAGAGTTAGGCCCAATAAGAGTTCCCTGAAGATGGGAGCTTGTGCCAAGTTGGCACCTCGGTATTGTGGACCCTTTGAGGTTCTAGATAGAGTGGGACCTGTAGCCTATAGGCTAGCACTTCCTCCCACAGTAAAAGCACATAATGTTTTCCATGTTTCATTATTGAAGAAATATGTACATGATGCTAACCATATAATTGACTGGTCTGTGATCCAGGTGGAACCGGAGGGAGAATTTCTACCAGAACCCCAATGCATACTGGATAGAAAAGAAACCCCACTCCATAACCGAACCATTGCACAGGTCAAGGTTCAGTGGAAACATTTTGGTCCAGATGAGGGTACATGGGAAATGGAGGACGCCATGAAACAAACATATCCGATTTTGTTTACTTCTGTACATGCATTTCATGTTAATAGATAAGAACATCGAGGATGATGTTCCTTTATGGGGGAGGGAATTGTAACACCCTGTTTCCCCCAGTTTGTAAAAATAACTGGACTGGCCAAGAACTGTGGCAAACTCAGAAATGTGAATGTGTGATGTGAATGGACCTTGTGGA
>JASDQU010107082.1:124896-139819 GCA_032191745.1 Picea mariana
AACACAATACAAAGTATCAAAATAACAAGAAGAACATCCTTTGCAGTTGGATGGGAAAGACCATTTTAGGTTAGTGGAATGCTAAGAAGAGCAAGATTGAAAAAGGATAAACCATCGATGGCTAGAGTAGATCAAAATACACAAAAAAGAATATGAGAATCTTGTCCAAAGACGGTCGCAACCACTTAGTAAAGTGAACAAAAGAGACACAAAAAAACCTCAGACCAAAACTCAGCTAGGAGAGAGTGTGAGTGTAGTGAGTAAGGAATAGGTCACTTTAATTTATAGTTTTGGTAGGCAGGTTAGGGATAGATCATTAGTTCTAAATTTAGGGTTAGGTTTAAACCCTAAAAATTAAATAAATAATATTTTAACTTTTAAAATATTAAATGACAAGTCAAAGGTCAACAAGAAAATAAGACAAGTCAAAGACAAGGGTTTCAAAATCAAGGCATCTAGATTTATTTAGAAAGAATTGAACCAAAACCCAAACAATTAAGGGGGGCATAACTCAAACCATGGGTTTCAAAACAATAAGATAGAGTCAAAAGGTAAGTTCTTCTTTAATGGCATAAATGTCCACATGAGTCTTATGATATAACTTATAAGATTTTATCATCCCAACATACGAGGAAGGTCAATGATGTGATGATTTCCTTCTTCTTAACTGCTCCTAGGTCACATGGACAATCTCGGGAAAGAAGAAGGTCACACATCATCTCGGCTCGGTACTCAACCAAGAAACTGCATGGTCCCAGACCAGGATACCCCAGAATACATATGGGGGCCCTAGATCACAACTAGGGTCTTATCCACCAAGGTGCACAACCAAGGATCAATCTAAGCATCGAGTAAGGATTCCCTAAAACACATCTAGGGACTTATACCATCAAACTTCTTGGTCATTGACCAAGAAACCCAAAAATACACTGGGGGCCCTAACTAAGGTATTTTTCTATGGCTATAACTTCTTGGTCCCAGACCAAGAACCCCAGGAGTGTACTGGGGGCCCTATATCACAACTAGGGTAGTTTCCATCCTTCCAAAGAATGGCCCTTGTAGATGCATTAATTTTAACAAAGAAATTTTAATTTTCTTTTAGATTGAGATTTTAAGTAGAGATGTATCCTTGATATATATGAAATAGGCCTAAACATGGGTAAATCCATGGGTCGACATCCCATACCCATTACATTATCCCCAAAAACCCAAAATGGACCCAAGAAATGGGTCTAGCTTCCACAATCTCCACTTCGCGTTGTGCTCCATCGTTGAAAAGCTCACGAAGTCCAAAAAAGGTCAAATATGACCAAGTGTTCCTCAAAACTTGGTCAAGGGCCAACAGGCCCCCAACACTCACCTGTGACTTGTCCCTAGCCACTTTGGTTTGATCAATTTCGCCTCAAATTCCTCGAGATTGGCTCGAACTACTTCAACCTGCTGCAGTGCGACAACCTCTTGCTCAATGAACTCCTAGATCACTGCGTCATTTATTGGCCCTTCCTGGAATTGTTCTGCAGTGATGACAACCTGTTCAAGCTCGGTTCCCTAGCTTTCAACTTCATTGAACAGTTGGCATGCCTTTTCTTAAATTGGTTGAAGTCGTTGGGAGACTTCCACCACTTTACTTTGCAGCGTGTGTACCTGTTGTTGGGTGGTGTGTTGTTTTGTAAAACTCTTTATTCTTTCAACTAGGGTCAAGGCCTTCAACTACGCCTGTAGCATGTCTGCATGCTTCTTTTCTTCTTGGAGCTGTGCCTCCAATGCCTTCAACTCTGGATCCTCTGTGAGGTTCTCATAAGTCTGGGCGCTTCTAGCACTCAATTGCTTGGATTCTAAGGAAAAGGTTTTTAATCAAACAACTATGATACAAGCAGTTGCCTCCCTTAGATCCCTTATTTCTTGAGGAGTCTCGGGCATGGTATGAAGTTCCATATCTGCGATGTGCTGTTGAAGTTGTTGGATTACTTCTTCAAGTTGTGCCACCTATTGTGGGACACGTTCTTCAATCTTTACTTCTATGAACGTCATAGAGCGAAGTGCTTTGTGAACCCTTTCCTGTACTTCAAGTTGCTCTGCTAGCAACTGGTCCTTGCTCTGCTATAACTATGATTTTTCCTCATCCCACTTCGCTTGCAGGGAAATATTTTTCCGTTCTGCCTTACTTTGTTTTTCTACAAGTGCACTCTGTACTTGTATCAAATCCTGGGTGGCTTGTGCTATGTCTTCTTGATCTCGTCGAAGGCAAGCTTCAACTTTCTCAGTGATCTGGTGTAATTGGGTGGGCTCATCGCCTATTCTTTCTGTTCTAATTGTCAAGGGTGCAGTAGAAACTGCTCGGTTGGATTGGAGTGCCTACTACACTTCTTAAAGTTATCTCTTGATTCGGCTGAATACCTCCTCCTGCTTCGCTTCTTTCTTTTCTACGATATCTAGTGATGTATCATTTAGCGCAGCGATTAAGAAGTCGAAGTCGTCATGTGTGAGGGTAGTCTTAAATGTAGTCTGGGTGGCCTTAGTTTTCTTTCATGATGAGGGATTTGGTGGGGTAATATTCCTTTTCTTAGTGGGATCCTCCTCCTCTCTAGGCAGAGTAACCTCGCCTTTGTTTTTCTCAACCTTTGTGCCACCTAGTTCTTCACCATCACCTCGTTACATAGGTGAGATCGAAGTAGTATTCATGGATGTGCTATGGATATATTGAACTTCATCATCCTTCTTGGTCTTTCTTGGTCCAGGTGTATCCAGCATAGCTTCAGGGATTTCCACGTCGAACATTTCTATGGGGTCCACTGCAACAAGGAGGTCCGCTGACCATTCCTTGGTAATCTGCTCCAAGTCTTCTTCTGTCAACTTGTAGTACGACTGGATTTGTTGTTTGTGCTCATCAACGCATGCTGTGATATAGGTGAAGTGGCGATCCGCTCTGAATTTTATCAAAGGTCTAAACCTATGAAGTGTGTTTGGGGTGAGGCATGGTGTAGACTGGATTGCATTCTTCAATTGGTTTTAATAAGCATGGAAGACGACATTGGACTGCCACTGCTTGTTCATGTCGCTGGAGTACCATAGTGTACATAAATTTGTGGCCAATGGTTCAAAGGGTTCGATCTCCAGAAAAGTGGCACCTTCTAGTAGCTCCCAGGCGATGAAAGTGATTAGGATGAGAAACCAACTAAAGTGGAACATGTACCCTTGGTCTTGCGCTTATCTGCAATCAAGCTCTAGCTGGTTTACAAGGTACTACACCCAGTTCATCTGTAGTCCCTCGGTGCACTTCCCTGCGAGGTCGACTACGAATCCAATCACTTGTGTTGGTTTTTTATTGCGAACTAGATTGCCCGTGATCAACTGATAGGCAAGGCACACTACACCACTCTGGATAGAGGCTACCTTGTAGCCTTGCGCGCCTTTCTCGACATCGCCATAAGTTTATTTTATCTCCTGTGCTATTGCTCGGTCTGAGGTCTTTCCAGGGTAAAAGTTCTGTGGGTCAGGGCCTTTCATACTAAGCCTATGATCTGATTGATCAAGGTCATATCTATAGTGATGTGGTGGTCCAACCATAAGTATCCTCTGTGGTAGCAGGACATCAACAACTTGACACATGCGTTGACTTCCAAGTGTCTGCCGAAGTGCGGGTTCTTCATTACATTAAGAATTGTGGACTGCGCGAGGTTCTGGGTCCATGATTGCGGGATAATATTAGAATTCTTTCCTTTGGTCCTAGTTAAGTACTTATGCGGGGCTAACATGCTGTAAACCTTATGATATCCATGGTTAAAATCACTAAATTTTAGTGCTGCGAGCTTATCTTGGTCAGCATGAACTGCGTGCACCCCTTTCGAAAGGTACGTGGTGATCAAAGTGTACTCAAAGTCACGAGGTACACTGTCATGGTTGATGGCACCACTTATAGGTGGTAAGTAAGTAGGTAGAATGAGTGGGATAAGATTGGCATTTGCAATGTCATCCCTGTGCTTGGTCCGTTTCTCATCGGTCGACCGAGATGGACCGGCGTGAGTAGTGGAAGGGGAGGCCTGGGGTCCTCTCGTTGATGATGCTTGGACTCCTATAGATAATCCTCACTCCGACATGACTCTCTCAGTCATTAATTCAATCAAAACTTCTTCAACTACTTTCTCAGCAGCGTTGAGCTCGTCCGACATACAAGCTTGGGTCAACTTAGCTCGGGTGTGAAATGAATGTACAGACTACAGTGAACAGTATGGGAACAAGTCAATGATCACAGGGTGAAGTAATCTCAGATTTCAGGCTCAAATTCTCACTTAGCTAAAAGTATTCTCGGTGCATGATGCAATGGACTAAGTAGGGAAACTTAGCAATGGTATGCTTGCAACGGGTATGAGGTTGCATTAACTTATGTTCTGTTCATTATGGCACGGTCGGACGGTCTAGTGGCTTGCCATAAATGATTTTTGATCCATTCGGAGCGACACTCGAATGGTTATATTGGATTTCAACGGCTATATTACTTCACCTCGACGAAGTGGCATATGTCACTATTCTGATATCCCGGTGAAGCTCAATTCTTGTGGTTTTTCCTTTTGCAAAGTTTCCTCTGGAACCTTTTGTAACTTTTTGATCTTGGATCTCTTTTTACTTAGCTTCCTATCCTTCTTCCCAGTGAGCTTCATCTCAGTCATCCATTTTCCATTCTGAGTCTTATCTTCTCTCGACATAGGCACTTCGCGTGACTGAGGTTCTTTCTTCAGATCCAAGGACAATACTCCTTCCTCATATGGATTAGGCATTTCAGTCTTTCATGGTTCCTCTAACTCTCTTATAGCTTCGACACCCAGGTCCCTGGTGTTCAACAATTGAGATCTGTTCTCTTGTTCCTCCATCAAGTAGGTGATCCTTCTAGTCATAAATTCCATGAGTTCTTGCTTCTTCTGTTCTAGGGCTTCCTTTTCTTCTTTTTTCCAGATCTAGTCTTTTTCAATCCAGATCTTGCCTGAAAAAGATGGAAATGGGGCATGGTCCTCAATAAATCTAATGACTTTGAACTCTTCCTTTGTCGAAGCTCGATGGGTACTCATAGCTATATGGGTAATTCTGCTACATAGGGTTACCATTTTTCCTTTAAACAACCCTATTATTCCTAATGAAGGAACCATAACATGCCTTCCCAGGGTTTCCCAAGTACTTTCTGTCATAATTTTCATCTGTGTTCCCTCATCTAGAGCATAGTCGATGTAGAAGTCTCCTATTCTTACTTCGAGTTTCTCCTTTTCTTTGAAGATCTATGACAAACTGACATCTTTATGTTCATTTAGGGTTTCTTTCATTTTCAGTAACACAATCTCTGATTCTTGCTCGGGTTATTCTATAATCTTAGTTTCTTGGTCTCCTTTAGGGTTTTCTTTCTCCATATTCATCTTTTCAAGTCTAGCAATCATTCTAGGGCAATCCAGTACTTCATGTTCCATAGCCTTACAACAGAGGCAACTAGGTTTTCTCCCAGGGCATTCCTTAGCAAGATGACTTGGTCTTATGCAACTGTAACAAAGAGTTAATCCTCTCTTTCTCTTCAATGATCCCCAACTCTTCTTATACTATGCGCTAGGATCATAATGGCTAACCTGCAAAAATTTATTTCTAGGATCCTTCATCCATTTGTTAGTCCAAACATTCGTTCTATGCATAGGTATAACATATCTATCATTATACTTATCAGATTTATTCATATCAAACTTTCTTTCATCTATTAAAGCCTTAGTTTTTAAGCTAGGACAAAATCTATCAAACATACCTAGATCCATGCTCTAGAAACAAAAAAAATTCACTTATCTTACTTCTACAGAGCACAAAGCTTCTAGATCTAAGAACTTTTGACTATTCTTACCTTTATTAGGGAACAAAGCTTACAGATCTTACCTCTTTTCTACAGATCTGACTTCTTTCTTTCAGAATTTTCCACTTTTACTTTCCTTAGAGCACAAAGCATTCAGATCTCACTTCTTTTCTTTGGATCTGATCTTCCTTTCTTCAGATCTGACCTTATTCTTGGCACAAAGCTTCACAGGTTGAGTAAAAAGCTGTGCACTAGGGCAGCAGATCTACGCACAGAGCTTCCTTTTGCACAAAGTTTCTTCTTCTTCAGTTCCCAGCAATCACAGTTTTAGGTCCCAACAACAGAACCATTTTTTGGCATAGGGGAAGACCCAGGGTTCGACGCTTCAAAAATGTACCAAAAAAACCCTAACTACTGGCCCTTTTGGCAACACCTACGAAGCAGATGAAGTGTCACCCGAGGTAGAGGCAGGGGTGGTTGCAGGACTCAGGTGTCTGCAACCTTAGCTGGGAAATAGATCTGTGATTCTTACTCTTAGCAAGCACTTTTAGCATAGGTCATTCATCCATATTTAACTCCATGGAACTCCGCAGATGGCACAGAGCACCGCAAAATTCACTTAGATCTAGGTTAAGTTAGCACTTAGCAACAACAAAATAGGTCTAGCACTCAACACTTTCATATATGTCAGATCTACACCCACACATCTAAGAAGCACAAAGCAAAGTGGATATATCTAAGTATATCATAGAAAAGCACATAGAATAATCATATCAAGCACAACACATGGAAAGAGACCAACACATTAGGTCGAAGCATCGAGCACAACACACAGAGTTACCGTGATTCACCCCCACCCTGGGGATATGTCCACAAAGTCTTCTTCTTCTTTATTAGCTTTGGTCAATTGGGTTACAACACAGAGCTCACACTTGTACTCCGCATAGGATAGTAGATCTATGCACACCTTGCCATATCCTCCTTCCCCGAGTAGATCTAGCACAGAGCCTTCTTACAATCCATGCACTTAGAACTTACAACACTTGCACTCAACTCTGCAAGTCGGTCACACAATATACACAAAGCCTTTACTAGCACTTAGCTTCTCTTCTTTTCTCTTACATTTCCTAGCTACTTATTTATACTTTACACAATAGGCCTAAACATGGGTAAAACCATGGGCCGACATCCCATACCCATTACATTATCCCCCAAAACCCAAAATGGACCCAAGAAATAGGTCTAGCTTTTGTGATCTCCGCTTCGCGTTGCGCTCCATCTTTGACAAGCTGTCGAAGTCCAAAAACAGTCAAATATGACCAAGTGTTCCTCAAAATTTGGTCAAGGGCCAACAATTTCCTTTGTTGGTTATCGTGTGACAACAAGGTGACTTTCCTCTATTGGTTATTATGTGATAAAATGATAAGTTTTCTCTATTGATTTTGTAGCAATCAGATCCTGGTGCATGGGAAAGGTAGTCTAAGTTATCCAAATGGTTCTATTTTCTAAGTTCATCTCCCAAAAACTTTAGAGAGGTATGAAGCTTCCTGTTCTTCTTCTCAAGCATCATATTCTTCCTCAAAATGGATGCATATAAAGGCACAGGAAAAGGGGTACTTACTTTTCTTTTTATCTTGGCTAGCTCTAGAGAAGTGGTGATCTTGTTTTCTTCTAGAGTTGCATCTTCTTTTCTGTCTGTGTATTGTAACATCTGCAAACACCCATGCTGGGGCATGCTACATGAGATAATGCTTTTATTATCTCTGTGGAACATACTGTAACATACCCAACATCCAACTGAGCTATGCCACATAATTTTTTTTGAACTGCATACAATTAAAACATATACACATAGAACTATTGCATAACTTTATATATATAATGTAAATAGACAAATGCATTATGTAATTGCATGGATTCATACCGAAATAAAAGTAAACACATACATGCAACATATACATAGAATACCTGTAACTATAAAGACAATTAGAACCACATATAGGATAAACCCACAAAAATAAACACATAAATAATAATGCAGCATGTAAATTTATCACACATTTGACACTTATCTTGGTAAGAATATCACCAACTACGTGAAAACCTTCCATGAAAATCCTAGCCTTAGAACACACTTCTCATCACTCTTAGTAGTGGGTCACCCCCGAGCTGGGACTAAACTCTACCCGGGAAAAGGGATTCCTAACCAGGCTAACAACTCATAGATAACAAGAAAGACCTTAGCATAGGTGACAACTCAAACTAATAGTCTACAGCCTCTCATTCTCCGCATGCCTATCCCACCCCAGGAAGTGTGCCCCTTCTTTTCTCAACAGTCCTTTGGCAGCCTCACTTCCTTTCTGGGCTTTAACAATAGGCCAGACAAGAAGTCTCAGAGCCCTGTAGCTACAGTTTAACACCTTCAAGAAATCAATTCCCAACAATTCTCTCACCCAAAGAGGAATTTCTCACGGGCCTGACAACCTGCCTCTTCAATATCCCATGGGCCTGACAACCTGCTTCTTCAGTCTAGCTCCCAAGCTAACCAACTACATAAACAAGTATGGTTATGGATACAGGTTCAGGTAGAGTGATATGAAGGTATAGAGGAATGCTCAATGAGTGTGTGAATACTCATGGATGATTGACTGGATGACTGAATGATGGGAGGAATGATGGAAAGAATCCCCATAAATGAAATAAGTCCAAATAATATGTATGCATGTCCCGAACTTGACACTTGTCATGTTGGGAGCTACTTTGGCCCACTTGTCCCCATCTTTAGAACTTAGGATAAAATAATTATCCATACTTTATACTTAAAAAAATATTATTATAATATTCCTTTTTGGCTTAAGCTCCCTGGCTTAGCCCCTTTTTCTTAACTTTTATCCCCCACCCTTTCCCTAACTAGTGGAGTTTATTCCCCCATACTATTTTATCGTGGCCGATCTACACGCAACGATGTATTTTATATTAATGATGAGAAATATACAAAAGTAGGCGCACTGGCCTTTAACATCGAGGATCTCTGGCCTAATAATCATAAAACTGGCTCACCAGCCTATAAAACATAGCATATACAAAAAGGCTCCAAGGCCTCAAAATCGTGCGCACTTAAGTTGTTGCGCGCGGTATCCTAGAATGTGCACACTTCATCATTCTACTGCGAAGTACATGTGCACACTATGCCATGAAAGGTGCATACAAAAAATGATATCAAACAACTCACCAACTTAAGCAAATTTTCATTTACATTACAGTTGGGTTCAGCCTACAGATATTACAATCCCCTCCCCTTATTTATGCACTGTCCTCAGTGCATTATGTACACATATACAACAAAATTTCAAAAATCCTCAAAAAGATGCTGGTGTTTTTCCCGCATTGCATTCTCATGCTCCCAAGTAGCATCCTCAGGACCGTACTAGGTCCATTGGACCTTTACAAGCCCTATGGATTGATTCCGGAGCTGTTTGATTTTCCAGTCCAGAATGCGTACCAGATGCACTTGGAAAGCGCCTTCTTGATCCACCTTGAAAACATTCCAATCAATAACATGATTAGTATCAGGTATATATTTCTTGAGAAATGATACATGGAATACATTATGAACAGACATAGATGTAGGCAATGCAATCATATAAGCCATTGGACCAATCCTCTCTAGGATTTCAAATGGCCCACAATAGTGAGCTGCCAACTTTGAACAATTTCCCAACTTCAAGGAACTTATGTTGGTTTTCACTTTCAAGAATACATGGTCCCCAACTTTAAATTCCCTATGAGTTCTTCCCTTATCATCATAACTTTTCTACTTGTCTTGGGAAGCCTTTAAATTTTTCTTTATTTTTATCATTTACTCCTCCATTTCCCTGAGAAATATGGCCCAACCACTTCTCTATTTGCTGGGTTATCCCAACTTACTGGTGTGTAGCACTTTCTTCCATAAAGTGCCTCAAATGGGCTCATCTTTAGAGATGTTTGGTACCCATTGTTATAATAAAAATCTACCAAGTGTAGGTAGTCATCCCATTTTGATGGTTTATCCATCACATACATCCTCAACATATCTTCAATCACTTGATTGACCCTCTCTATTTGTCCATTTGATTCTAGATGAAAAGTTGTACTAAAATTCAAATTTGTTCCAAATCCATTAAATAATCCCTTCCAAAAATTTAAGGTAAATTTTGGATCTCTTTCAGACACAATTGTCTTGGGTATGCCATGCAATCGGGCAATTTATCTCATATAAACATCAACAATGTTGGGTTCCTTGTGAGTGAGATTAACTGGAATAAAATGGGCAGCTTTAGTAAGCTTATCCACCACTACCATGATAGAATCATGTTGCTTGTTTGTTCTGGGCAGTTTGGTGATGAAATCCATGGTTACAACTTCCCACTTCCACTCAAGAATGGGTAATGGCTGTAGCAAACTAGTTGGGTGTCTATGCTCAGCTTTTACCTTTTGACATTCCAAACATTTGGCAATAAAATATGCAACTTCTTTCTTCATGCCTGGCCAATAATATAGGCCCTTGACAACTGCAATAGCTTTTTGATAACCTCGGTGCCCAACACAAGGTACATTATGCATTTCTCTCAATATCAATTTTTTCAATTCCTGATAATTTGGTACATAAATTATGCCCCTGTAAATGAGAATTTCATCATTATCTAGCTTGTATTCTTCAATTTTCTGCTGCAAATTACCTTGCTATAATTTTTCCACTAATTCCTTGTATTGCAAATCTGATTTGGCAGCCTCTATAATTCTGTCTTTCAAATATTATTGGTACATGGTAATGGTTGTAGCATGCAATTCATGCACTCTTCTGTTGAGTGCATCAACCACTTTGTTTTCTTTCCCCTTGATATGCTTTATATCAAAGTCATATTCACTTAGAAATTCTAACCATCTACTTTTCCTAACATTTAAAATTGGCTGATCAAATAAATATTTCAGACCATTATGGTCTGTTCTTATCTCAAACCTTTTCCCCATGAGGTAGTGTCTCCATTTCCTCAAGGCATGCACTATGGATTCCAACTCCAAATCATGAGTGGCATAGTTTCTTTCACGCTCCTTCAACTTCCTTGATTCATAACATATAACAAACCCATTTTGACTGAGGACTCCACCAAGTCCTTCTTTACATGCATCTATGCATACAATGAAGTCTTCATTTGAGTCGGCAATCCTCTGTATTGGAGCACTTGTTAATAATTGTTTCAAGTGTTGGAAACTCTTTTCACAATCCAATGTCACTGAAAATTCACACCCTTCTTTTGTAAGGAAGTGATTGGGTGTGAAATCTTTGAGAATCCTTCAATAAATCTCCTATAGTAGCCTACAAGGCCCATGAATGATCTGACCTCTGTCACATTCTTTGGTGCTTACCATTGTCTAATGGATTCTATCTTATTAGGATCCATTTCTATCCCATCCTTTGAAATGATATGTCCCAAATAATGAATTTGATTCTGATAAAATGAGCACTCTCTCAATTTGACATACAATTTATGCTCCCTTAATACTTGCAACACCATCCTCAAATGATTCTCATGCTCTTCTTCTGAATTAGAATATATAAGAATGTCATCTAGAAATACAATGACAAACTTGTCTAAATATTCTCGGAAAACACCATTCATTAAGCACATGAAAACAACTAGTGCATTTGATAACCCAAATGGCACCACTGTGAACTCATAATGACAATATCTTGTTCTGAAGGTGGTCTTGATGACATCTTCCTCTTTAATCCTTACCTGATGGTATCCAGACCTAAGATGTATCTTTGAAAATATCTTTTCATCCTTTAATCGATCAAAGAGATCATCAATCCTTGGCAGAGGATACTTGTTCTTTATAGTCACTTTATTCAACTATCTGAAATTAATGCACAATATTAATGTCCCATCTTTCTTCTTCACAAAAAATACTGGGGCACCCCAAGGTGACACACTTGGGCGTATATACCCCTTCTTCAGAAGTTCTTCAAGCTACATTTGCAACTCCTCCAGCTCTGGTGTACTCATTCTGTAAGGAGTGTTTGACACTTGACCTGCTCCAGGCATTAAATTTATAGAGAAATCAATATCTCTCTTTGGGGGTAGTCCTGGTACCTCCTTGAACACATCTTCAAACACTTTTAGTACTGCATAATCTTCCAAATTTGACATCTTATCTTCAGGTGTCTCTTCCATATGAGCTGCAAATATTTGACACCCTTTCCTGTAACATCTCTTTAGCCACAACACTACAATTTCTTTGATTGTTACTGTCCTGAGAATTCCCCGCACTCTCCTTAGGCTCCCTTCTTCATCCAAGCAAGTAAATGTCTTGTTATGACAATCTAGGATAGCATGATGCTGGTCCACCCAATCCATGCCAATTAGACAGTCATAGGAACCTAAAGGAAATATGTTCAAATCTCCTCTGGTGTTTAGTCCATTCATGTCCATAAGACTTGACTTAACCATCTCATTAAATTTTCAGCTGCACCAACCAATATTTTCCATGCTTGCTTCTTGGAAAATGAAAAATTTCCACCATCTTAGGATCTATATAACTATGACTAGCTCTTGAATCAATTAAAATAACAATGGTTTGGTTGTTGATCATACCTTCCACTTCAATCATATCTGACTGATACTCTTCTTGCTTGTTGTCTATGGATGCATAGATCCTTGGTACATTTCTACCCATGTCCTCCACTGTTTCATCTTTCTATACATTGTAAACAATCCTCACTTTTTCATTTTTGTGAGGACAATCTATGAACATATGATCTCCTTTACAACCCCAACATTGAATAGGTGGCTGCCTTGACCTTTGACCCCCTGTCTCAATCATTCTGGGTTCTCTAGAAGTTGGTTGTCCTAGAGGATTATTTTTGAAGAATGGTGGCTTAGATCCCTTCTTCCTCTGATCCATCTTGAATTCATTTTTTTCTTCCCAATCTTTTTGGAAAGTTGGCCTTGATTTTTCCTAACTGATCATATAGGCGTTTAGCTCGCCTTATGCTCTCTTCCAATGTCTTGGGATCATCATACTTTATTTTTTCACTAATAAATGATGGAAATCCACTCAAATACCTTTGAATCTTAACTATATCATCCTTGATGAAAGAGACATACTTCAGCAGTTCTAAAAACCCTCTCTCATATTCATCTATGTTCATACTCCCAAGCTTGAGTTTAAATAACTCTTTCATTTTCTTGTCATAGTATCTCTTAGTCAAGTATTTCTTCTCAAAATACTTCTTGAATTCCCTCCAAGTAACAATTTTCTCTTTAATGTGATGCACTTGCAAAAGCTGATCCTGATCCAATCTAGTTTTTGTTAATTCTACAAAATGTGTAGCCAACAAAACTTTGTCAGGCTATCTGACTCAACAATTTCATCAAAATATGAACCATTTTGGTTCAATAACCTATTAGAATTATTTCTTCTGGTTTCCTGAAAAATTGAATGTCCAGATCAATTTTTTGGGTGGATATTTAGATTCCACTATCCAACACCTTTCCAATTCCTACTCCCATGCTCAATTCCGAGTCTTGAGCAGAAAGTTATGTTTATTTGAAAATTGCCCATTAATTTTTCTGCTCACACTTCAACTTGGCGAAAATCTGCGCTGTAATTAAGAATTTTTTCACCTACTACATAGGATTTTTAGTAGGATATCAATTGGGTTTCTTCATATACATATTATGGACACTCTTTCCAAGTTTCACCTTTTTCTGGGTTCTGGGCTGCTAGTTACGACCTGCTGAAGTTCTAGGCCAATTCGTGCTTTTGGTTTGAAATGCTACATGTACCTTATTTTCCATATTAAACAATTTTAACATGCCCAGAAATTTAATCTAGCTCTAGGACTGTCTTCTATGGTTCAATATATTTCTATTTACTGCTCCTGCACCTCAATCTGATTCTGGAGCAGAAAGTTATGGCTCTTTGAAGTTAGTTGGGTCTTAAAATTTACCCTCCACTGCTCGTGTTGTAACTTTCTCATAAAAGCTTTGTTTGACGAACAATTTACACCATTAGAAATCTCTCTCTGAGATCTTTTATTTAAGCCACAGAGACAAAGTGTAGCTTGGTAAACCTTATTCTTGTGGTTTTTGCGTTGCTAAAAACACTGTTAAGGGCCTCAAAAATGTGTTGCAAAAAGATGGCGTTCAAATAGTATAAAACATCGCAAAAAATCATTTTTTTTTGTTGTTGTTCACCATCAAAACTACTTCGTGTGCACAATTTTCAACCTGTACACCCATATTTAACATACGCACTAACACCAAAAGGTAAATTGTGCTCCACACACCTATAACCACTGTGCATCACTTCTCTGTCGCGCTAATAACTGCACACTACTTTTGTGTCGCGCGCCAATATCCACCGCACATAGTTTTGGTTCTTGCACTATTACCTATTGCGTGCAATTTTTGTATTGTGCATTGATATTGTGTGCACATTTTACTCTACGTGCTACACCATGCCAAATTTTAGTACGACCCCACCACAGACCAATACTCTGCGTGCACCATTAACTAAACTGTTGCGCGACAACATATACCCACATTGCGCGAGCACCAACCAAACTTCTCTGCACTCTGCCAATACTGCGGACACCACGCGTGCCATTATTATGTGTGTGCATACCGCACAATACTAAATTTAGTGCATGTACCTGCACACCAACATTTTTCCACACGAYGCCAAATTTTATAGCGCGCACCCGCACGCGAACATTTTTCCGCGCGACGCCAAAATTTAGTGTGCACACCAATATTTTTGTGCGCGGCACCAAATTTCAGTGTGTGCGCCCGCATGCCAATATTTTTCTGCGTGCCCAATTTTTACATATCATAAGCTTTTTACTGCGCAACATGCATTTTTAGTGCGCCCACCTGCACACATTCATTTTTATGCGCATCAATTCCTTGTGAATTCTGCTGTAGAAATTGGGGTTTTGCTTAACTTTTTCCCAATTTCTACCATAGACATTCTGAAAATATAAAATTTGTTCAATTTCACCCCAATAACACCAATTCAACCTCTGCAACAACAAATCATTGCGGTTTGACATTTCTGGAA
>JASDQU010107082.1:187990-200131 GCA_032191745.1 Picea mariana
ACGTTCAGATATATTCTCTATGGAATTTAGGGTTCCTGAATTCTCCTGAAATCAATTTCAAATAGGTCATCTTGGAATTTTTGTTATAACTTATTTTCTATGATGTTTCAGATCCTGATATTTTGCAAAGACAAAGGAGAGATCTTGGTGTACACTTGATAAAAATATTAGTTGACGGTTCACTATACTCTTAGAGATATTCCCTATGGAAGTTAGGGTTCCTGAATCATCCTGAAATTAGTAATCTTGGAACTTTAACTATAACTCATTTTATGGGATGTCTCAAACTCTGATATTTTGCGAAGACAAAGGAGATATCATGGTGTACATGTGGTACAAATATCAGATAATTTTTTTCTACACTTTTGTAGATATGGCCTGTGGAAATTTGATTTTTAAATTGGTTTCAAACAGGTAAGGTTGGCACTTTTGCTATAACTTATTTTCCGAGATGTTTTAGACCCTAAGATTTTGCAGAGGCAGAGGAGACATACAAAAGTACCTTAGGTAGAATTTTTATAATTATATTTGCAAAATTGGATATGTGGCATGTTGTACAAGTTATTTCTTGGGAAGAGGCCCAAAAGAACAAGCTTTGGGAAATTTTCCATTTGGCAATTCAAATTTTGTCAGACCTGGTAAAGGTAGAATTAGTGAGCAGACCCGGTGAAGGAAGAAGTAGTGAGTAGACATGGTAAATGAAGAAGCAATGAGTAGACTTCGTGAATTTAGAAATAACAAACAAAATCAATGAAGGTTGGTGTAGCTCAGATATTGGTGTCTCTTGAGAAGTTGGTGCTTAGCGGTGGGGATTGGTGTCTCCAGTAGAGTGGTGTCTACTAATATCTCAAAGATATTGATATCTCTTGCTAATTAGGTGCTTAGAAATGGGTATTGGTGTTTCTAGTAGATTGGTGTTTACGAAGGTCTATAACAGTAGGTTGGTGCCTACCAAGATTTTTTCTTATACTGATTCGCATGCCCCCCTCTTAGTATAAGTGTGTGCTCAACCATAATTTTCTCCTAAGAATAATAAAATCTCCACTGAATGTTGGTTTTATTGCCTAGGTTTCAAGGGTAATCTGTTGTCTCAATGATTTAATACTGTGTGAATGTGTGTCCAAATCAATGTTTGTCCAAGGAATACACTAAAATGAAAATCCCCAATTTTTTTCTGTATATCCACATGTGAATGAAATATTCAATATCCTCCCTCATTCGAGCATTAATATATAACACCTTGACCTTATGGCTTGATATTTTCTTCATTCATACCTTTCTACTTCGATATACTAGTTTCAACATGGTTTCTCATTTTTGGTATCCAATTCTCTAACAAATCATTTGTCTACCTTGTTGGTCTTCAAATAATTATTTCAACATGGAAAATATCATTTATACCAAGTCTTTGTGGCATTATAATTATCTTGTATTATTGATTAAATGTCTTTGGGATTCATAGAATCAACTTCCTTGAGAAAATATCTTCCATTGTTTCTCCCTTTTCCTTGCCAACTATGTTAATGGGAATCTATAACACTTATTCAAGAGATAATGTTACAAGGGAGGTTGTTTTGGAATGGATAATGGGAGGTTTCCAAGAGACTACATGACTAGAAGTATCCTTTCACAYAGATGGAGACCCTTCTCACCACCACARAGGTCCTAGATTTTCAGATGGCATCCACCACACCAACTRGCTTCGAAAAGGAAGTGGGCCTTGCTCCATGAGGTACAATTCAATTATTATGGTGAGTATCATTTCAATACTTGAGGCATTTGAGTATTTTGTATCTTAGACTGCTTTAGATTTTATGATATATTCTTGGACATTATGCCTTTTTTCCTRCTTCACCTTGGTGGTCGACATTGTGCCCTAGTAAGTGGTCTTCCTTGGGTATGGGATTTCTATTGGGAATTCCCTTGAAGAAACATCGTACCATTCCTAACCATACTTACCACTTTCCATCACTATTTCCCCCCATTTCATTATCTCTTTGGATTTTAGGGTGTATTGACCCAAGAAGGGGTTGTCCCTCATTCTATTAGAATAAGGGACTAAAGGTCCAGAGGGATTATTGTTGGGTAAAAGATAAAATCCTATGTATAAACCTTCTAGATGCTTCGCCCATGGATCACCCAAGAAAGAAATGAAACACTTATCTTTGAAGAAAGGGGGACCCACAAGAAATATGGTTAAATGAATGCTTTAAAAGGTTAGTTGGAGGATATGAGGTATCATCACGAGACGACCTATCATGTCCATGGATATCTAGTGGTATGAAATTACCATCATTTGGTCACCAAGCTAGGGTAATGTCTCTTAATTGCATGGTTGAGAGAAAGGGGGTCTCATCATGAGCCAACCTTCTCATTTCCACTAGATATTTATGGGTGACATTGTCATTGTCTGGAAACCACGCTAGGGAAGTGGCCTCCAACTTGTCCTTAAATTATGAAAGAAACAAATAATGGCAAAACAATGGGCTTGGAAAAAGTGCATTGAAAAATAAGGTACCACACACCCTCTACAAAGGCACCCATGAATGAGACACTACAACCCCTTATATGTCATGAACCCCATGCCCAATGAGTCTTGACCCTTAACCGCTACATCCATTGTACATGGATTTGAGAGGGATCTCTTGGAAACACTCCTTGACCTAGGCAAAGATCTACCTAATAGGGAACCTCGTCAACCCTCCCATATTCAAGCTTGACAAGTCGCATAATGTCTTTGAGCACTTAACTCTTTGACATGGTAATGTTTGATGCACATGCTTAGGTGGATCATTTATTGATTGGATTTACTTATCATGATGTTATGACTTGAGATCTTTGGAAGGCATGCTTATTTGTCTTTGCAGGACCTAGTTGGTGGATAGTTTTGGAAGAACAAACCTAGCTTGGGCTTCCGTGGGGCTTGAAGCCCACAGGTGGATGCCAAGGGCCCGCATGCCAGATGAGAGAGATGAAACCTTGGAGGCCTAGAATATGACTTGGACGACATAACTTAGCCCCCACATGCCAAACATTTTTCCTAGGAGAAGAAAAACGTCACCTAGGGGGGTTAGGGTTTGGTGGTGAGCTTGATATACATTGGCAGAAGGAATTTTTGAGGGGTTTGAGGCTTTGACCATGAAGGAAGTGAATTGGATTCTTGACATGTGGCTTTGGGAATCCTTTCTACACTCCTCCATCACCAACAACCTTCTCCTATTTCCAAAATTTCCCCTAAAGGGAGACGTCGCCTTCGTTTTAGGGTTTTCTTTGTGCAAAAGTGTAATTAAAGTGAATTTTTAAATATTACTTTATAAAAGGGACAATATTAGGGTTATTGACCCCTAGTATTGTGGTTTACCCTAATGTTATGTGGAAAAACTATCTTAGTGACATTTTGTATAAATAAGAGATCATAAGATATCATTTTGATATAACTCTCCCATCTTGGAGATGTAATTGGACTCAAATTTTCGCTACACTTGGAGTATTTTTCCTCTTGTGCTATGGAATGAATTTATTTTGGTTATGGTTGATGATGGTGATGATGCACTATCCCTTGGAGGTAATTTCTAGCTTATTGTGGTGGTTTGCATTGGCATGTTAAGGATTTTTCTTGAAATGGTATGGTTCTTTACTTTGTTATTACCATTGGTAGTTCAATTTAAGGTTGTTTTGGCCAAATATAGATAGGGAGTATAAGGATATACACCCCTATCCTAGTTTCCACCATTATTATCAAGATTTTAAAGTTATTTTGCAAGGGTTTTGTTGAGGAAGTAAGAGGATTTACACCCCTCAATTTCAAACCCTATCTAGGATACTTACCTTGGGAAGTAAGAGGATTTACACCCCCAAGGGATTAGTATTCCTAGATATTTATTTAAGACCCCATTAAACCATAACTAAAAGCACTAATATTGCATTGGAGACATAAATTGTTGCATTGGGAAACATGAAATTTTTAAGTTTTGATCTTCTCTCACTTGAGTTTTGTCCCCCTAGCCTTGAGCTACCTTGCCTCATTAAGGCATCCCCTTTCAACCAAAAACTCTTGATTCTGTAGTAAAACTAATCTACATCCATTAGGGCTGCTCTAACCCTAGCTTACTAACCCTAATTATCTCCTAAACTAACCCTAGACTAGGCCTAAAAATCTGCTCTAGCCTTCTACTAACCTAGGCACACTTATTGAACTAACTAGGGGATGATTTGATTGGGTGAATTTTCCGCAATAAGTCTTGGTTTTCTACAGCCATAAGGATGGTAATTTCACTGCAGAAACCCTAACTTAAAGTCACTCACAACTAGTGTTTTCACCATCAAAAGTTGCTAAGAATTTGCCAATTTATTCTACTTGCATTAATACAATTTTTGAGTGGTTTTTTGCAAGTTTTAGTGGCTGATTTCATTGCTGTGATAAAAAAATTCCTACAGCCATAAGTCTGAAAAATAATTCTGCATATATATTTTATGACATCCATAATTTATTTCTAAAGTCTCATGCTATAGATCATGAAATTCTGTATTGATTATCTACTTTGTTTCAAGCATATTTCATTTGACTTTAAGCAACATTTATAGCAGTTTTAGTACTTGTTTTACTGCTGGTATATATTTCCATTTATTGCGGCAAATCAGGGACAACAAGCCTAGCTTGCTGATCTAACTAACATATTATATTGCATAGTGGTTTTCATTGTGTCTCGGGCAAGTACCAACTTCTTGGCAATTCGTCCAAGGCTTTGGCAACCTAAAAACAACCTAAGAATCATTATCACCCTTCCTTTTCCATATAGAATATTGAACTCTAGGGGCTTCACTCTTTTCCATTCGGTTTTCCCTCTCCATTCCCCCTAGGTTTAGAAAGATCGCCTTGCTAGAGTGACCTAGTCACCCTTGAGGCGCGAGACCTATATCAAGGTGACATTGGGTATAGTGTCCTAAACTTGTCACCACTTGGTGGTTGGGTCAGGACTTTCCCAACCTACAAATTGTGCGATAACATTTTGGCACTACTTGCGGGGAGGATTTTGAATCCTYTTTGGAACCCTAACGAAACTTTGGAAAGCTATCCCAAAGCCTCTCCCCTAGATTTCCTAGCGATTACACCCAAGGGACGTTCCCYTTCCACCTTTCTTGATGAGCTCCTCTTGAAGCTCATATAGTGACTCCACCTTCCCAGAACTCACTTTTTCCTTTTTCCCCTTTCCCTCCTTTGATGATCCTTGAGCCCATCTTTCAACTCCTTTGAGGTATTTCCCTAAGTAATGGAAACAAGGCTCTATGGTGCTTTCATGAAGCATACAAGGCCTTGGATCTCGAAGCTATTGACGAATATCCAAACAAGTGCCCGATAAACAAATTTGATGTCCTCCCAAAGTTCAATGGTAACCCATTGTCGGTCATAGCACACATTGTTGAGTTTACCAGATGCATGTACTATGAAAATATACTACATGAATATGTGCGCCTACAGTTTTTCCTACTATCCTTGGGAAATGAACAAAGGGATTGGATCAATCAATCTTGTAAGACAAGAAGTATATCTTCTTTAACAATCCTCATCAGAGAGTTCCTTAAACATTGGGGACCAGATGCTCAAAGTCTTGAAGATACAATTCAGGACCTAAAGAATGCTTTTTCGAGAGAAGGTTTTGACCTTGATCCTATCTAAGGCTTGAGAGCAACGATTCTTCTAGAGTTTATTGAAACAACAATTTAAAGACAAGAAGTTTATAAGAGTAATGAGGAAAGTTTTGAGTGTGTCAAGGAAAACATAGAAGAATGTGAAAAATTTTGTGAACAGCTGATAGAACTTTGTCCTGACAAGGAATTTCTAGTTAAGTTCTGTCAACAAAGAGAAGATGAGTATGACACCATAGTCGAAGATTATGAGATAATTCCTACCCTAAATTCATATTGGGAAGTGGCCATTGCATATTTTGGAACAAACTCATTATACGACGATGTGACCGAGAAGTATGGATACCAGGAAAACTTCCCAAATGACAATGAAACTCTCTACATGCCTAAGTACGTCTACAAAATCGTTAGAGATCAATATCAATATGATGAATTATCTTATCCTATTTATGACAAAAGGATTGAATAAGATCCTAATGAAGAAGATACAGATGAAACATATGATGAAGATGAAGTATCTTCCCTTCCACTTAATGAGAACATTCATACATCTACTTCTCCTGCACATCAAGAAGAGAACATGATGAGTTATAATCCTTTTGAAAACTTTGATAATGCTTTGTTCCATAACTTTGGAAATGAAGAAAACTACCAAAAGGATCTCGATGAAGTTTATCTTGCAGAAGATGAATTCATGGAGAAACCCTCAGATATAGTTGATGGCCACATTGATGATTTCATACAGGCTGGGAGACGTATATGTGATGTGGGTTGCTTGATTATTGATAGAGGTCCCATTTATGACATTGAGGGTATCTCTTAGACAAAAGGGGTTGAAGTTTCATCTTCAAAGGATTGGTCTTCATATGTGTAAGATTCAGATATTTGGTAGCATGGTGATGATATGGTTATAGATTTGTTCCGCCCCTTCTAGGATGAATTGTCGCATCATACTTAGAGTGATCTTCAATCATCCCTCGATACATACCCTTTTGAGGATGCATATTTTTTCTATGAGGACTTTCAACCATTATGCTAAGATTTTGATAGACACCAAGTCGTGGCCAGCCAAAAGAAGTCTAATGTCCACTCTACCAAACATAAGTACTTTCATGTTGAGAATTTGGGTAGGGATTTATAGACTAAGAAGAGAGGTTTCCTAAATCTGACAGAGGAGTTTCTCTCTAAGGTTGTGCCTTACCCCTTTTCCCCTCGTTTGGGAAATAATAGGGTTTTCTTGATATCTCTTGTCCTTTCTCATCCTTCAGGGAGCAATGATATTATGAGTTAATATGAAGATGAGCCATCGTCTATATATAATATCCCTCTTTAGAGATGGATTGATCAGTCTTGTGGCTGCACTTCCAGGTGAGATGATCATGTTGATAGTTTCTCTCTCCAGGAGGATTTCCTCCCTCCCACCCATCTCCATGAGTTTTTTTTCATAATCGATTATATATCCATTTATGCTCATGATCATTTTGTGTTGGACTTATCTTTTTTGTTTCACATGATCAAGCACATGGGGAGATATTTTGATGAGATGATCAACTGGTTACACTGGTTGTATGACTTCAACTGACATCATCTATCGCCTGATCTCCAAGGCCCCAGGTAAGTAGGTAGGTCATTTTTATTTCCCCTGCATTTTCATATTGATTTCTCATATTAGTTTAGATGCATTTAATTTCCATTTTTCTCTACTTGCATATTAATTTCATGCTTAGTTCAGAATTTTTTGAAAAAAATGTCAAAATTTTATTTCCTAGATTAGTTTTCTTTTTGGATTTTTATGTATATGGATAAAAGGGTGATAGAACCACCCTAGATGATCTAATCCTTTTGTCTTAATTTTGGTAGGAAAAGGTCTACCATGAGATGTTGAAGTTCTCGTGCACTCTACGAAGAGCACATGTCCCCAAGTAGGAGCCATATTTTATCCCCATTTTGTGGATAAATAAGGAGATTATGTCTCGAGGCCCTCAAGTTACAGATATGGAGTGCCGAGAGACTACATTAATAGCAATATCCTTTTGCACATATGGAGACCCTTCTCACCACCACAGAGGTCCTATATTTTCAGATGGCATCCACCACACTAGTTGGCTTCCAAAAGACAGTGGGCCTTTCCATGATGTACAAGTCCGGTATAATGGTGAGTATCATTTCAGTACTTGAGGCATTTGAGTATGTTGTATATTAGACTTCTTTAGATTTCATGATATATGCTTGGAAATTATGCCTTTTTCCCTACATCACCTTGGTGGTTGACATTGTGACCTAGTAAGTGGTCTTCCTTGGGGATGGGTTTGCTACTGGGAATTCCCTTGAAGATCCATTGTACTGTTCCCGAACATACTTACCACTTTCCATCACTATTACCCCCCATTTCCTTATCTCTTGGGATTTTAGGGTGTATTGACCCAAGAAGGGGTTGTCCCTCATTCTATGGTAAGAAGGGACTGAAGGCCCAGAGGGATTTTTATTGGGTAAAAGATAAAATCCTATGTATAAACCTTGTAGATGCTTCTCCCAGGGATCACTCAAGAAGGCAATGAAATGCTTATCTTTGAGAAAAGGGGTACCCACAAGAAATATTATTATGAATGCTTAAAAAGTGTAGTTGGAGGATACGAGGTCTCATCACGAGCTGACCTATCATGTCCATGGATATCCAATGGTATGACATTACCATCATCTAGTCACCAAGCCAGGGTAATGACTCGCAATTTCATGGATGAGAGAAAGAGGGTCTCATCACGAGCCAACCTTCTCATTTTCACTAGGTATTTGTGGGTGACACTATCATTGTCTCGACACCATTCCAGGGCAGTTACCTCCAACTTGTCCTTAAATTATGAAAGAAACAAATAATGGAAAAATAATGGGCTTGTAAAAAGTGCATTGCAAAAGAAGGTACCACACACCCTCTACAAAGGCACTCGTGATTGAGACACTACAACCCCTTGTATGTCATGAACCCCATACCCATTAAGTCTTGACCCTTAACTACTTCATCCACTTTACATGGCTTATAGAGGAATCTCTTGGAAACACTCCTTGACCTAGGGAAAGATCTACCTAATAGGACACCTCGTCAACCCTCCCATATTCAAGCTTGACAAGTTGCATAATGTCTTTGAGCACTTAATTGATTGACATAGTAATATTTGATGCACATGCTTAGTTGGCTCATTTTTTGATTGAATTTACTTATCATGATGTTATGACTTGAGATCCTTGGAGGGCGCGCTTATTTATCTTTTCAGGACCTAGTTGGTGGACAGTTTGGGAAGAACAAGCCTAGCGAGGGATTTCATGGGGATTGAAGTCCACGGGTGGATTCCAAGGGCCCACATGGCAGATGAGAGAGATGAAACATCAGACGAATATAAGATGACTTGGACAACATAACCTAGCCCCCACATACCTAACATTTTTCCTAGGAGAGGAAAAACGTCACCTCTAGAGGCGTGACGTCACCTAGGGGGGTTGGGGTTTGGTGGTGAGCTTGATATTCATTAGCAGAAGGATGTTTTGAGGGGTTTGAGTATTTTACCATGAAACAAGTGACTTGGATGCTTGACCTGTGGCTTTGGGAATCCTTTCTACACTCCTCCATCACCAACGACCTTCTCTAGTGCCAAAACGTCCCCTAAAGTGAGACTTCACCTTCATTTTAGGGTTTCTTTGTGAAAAAGTGAAATTAAAGTGAATTTTTAAATATTGGTTTGTAAAAGGGGTAATATTAGGGTTTTTTTTCCCTATTCTTATGGTTTACCCTAATACTATGTGGACAAACTATCTTAGTGACATTTTGTATAAATAAGAGATCATAAGATCTCATTTTGATATAACTCTCCCATCTTGGAGAAGTAATTGGACTCAAATTTTCGCTACACTTGGAGTAATTTGCCTCTTGTGCTATGGAATGGATGTCTTTTGGTTATGGTTGAGGATGATGATGATGCACTATCCCTTGGAGGTAATTTCTAGCTTATTGTGGTGGTTTGCATTGGCATGTTAAGGATTTTTCTTGATATGGTATGGTTCTTTACTTTGTTATTATCATTGGTAATTCAAGTTAAGGTTTTTTTGGCCAAGGATAGATAGGGAGTATAAGGAAATACACCCCTATCATATTTTCCACCATTATTATCAAGCTTTTAAAGTTATTTTGCAAGGGTTTTGTTCAGGAAGTAAGAGGATTTACACCCCTCAATTTCAAACCCTCACTAGGATACTTACCTTGGGAAGTAAGAGGATTTACACCCCCAAGGGATTAGTAGTCTTAGATATTTCTTTAAGACCCCATTAAACCATAACTAAAGGCACTAATCTTGCATTGGAGACATAAATTGCTACATTGGCAAACATGAAAGTTTTAGTTTCGATCTTCTCTCAAGTCTTGAGTTTTGTCCCCATAGCCTTGAGCTACCTTGCCTCATTAAGGCGTCCCATTTCAACCAAAAACTCTTTATACTATGGTAAAACTAACTTACATCCATTAGGGTTGCTCTAAACCTAGCTTACTAACCCTAATTATCTCCTAAACTAACCCTAGACCAAGCCTAAAAATATGCTCTAGCCTTCTACTAACCTAGGTGCACTTATTGAGCTAACTAGGGGCTGATTTGATTGGGTAAATTTTCTGAAATAAGTTTTGGTTTTCTACATCCATAAGGCTGGTAATTTCACTACAGAAACCCTAACCTAAAGTCACTCATAACTTGTCATTTCACCATCAAAAGTTTCTAAGAATTTGCCAATTTATTCTACTTGCTTTAATACAATTTTTGAGTGGTTTCTTTGCAAGTTTTAGGGGTTTATTTCACTGCTGTTATAACAAGTTTCCTACAGCCATAAGTCTGAAAAATAATTTTGCATACATATTTTATGACAACCATAACTTATTTCTAAAGTCTCATACTATAGATCATGAAATTCTCTAGTGATTATCTACTTTGTTTCAAGCATATTTCATTTGACTGTAAGTAATATTTCTAGAAGATTTAGTACTTGTTTTACTGCTGATATATATTGTCATTTATTGCTGCAAATCAGGGACAAAAATCCTATCTTGATGCTAACATATTATACTGCATAGTGGTTTTCCTTGTGTCTCGGGMAGGTACCAACTTCTCGATAATTCATCCAAGGCTTTGGAAACCTCAAAACAACCTAAGACTCATTATCACCCTTAATTTTCCATCTAGAATCTTGACCTCTAGGGGATTCACTCTTTCCCTTTTGTTTTTCCCCCTCCATTCCCCCTAGGGTCATCTGGATTGCCTCCCTAGAGTGACCTAGTCACCCTTGAAGCGTGGGACCTATATTGAGGTGACATTGGGTATAGTGTCCTAAAGTTGTCGCCACTTGGTGGTTGGGTTGGTATTTTCCCAACCTACAAATTGTGCGATAACATGCCCATTCGTGTAGATTTTTCGAAGAAAAACATCTCAAATAAGTTTGGGCACTTGTTGACCGCTTCTATTTAACCATCATTTTGTGGATGATATGTAGTGCTCATATTCAACTGTGTACCTTGAATTTTAAACAGTTCCTACCAAAATTTTCTAGTGAATGTGGGGTTCTGATTTGAGACAATGGAATTGGGAATACCATGTAGCTTAAATATTTTATCCATGAAGGCTTGGGCCGCTGAGGAAGGATAGAAAGGATGAGTTGGTGCACAAAAATGAGCATATTTTGAAAGACAGTCAACAACCACCATGATGACTGATTTGTTGCCTTCTTTTGGGAGTCCCATGATAAAATTCATTGAAATGTCTATTCAAATCTGTGTTGAGATTGGTAATGGTTGTAATGCCCCTGATATCTTCACTGTCTCTCCCTTTTTTCTTTGGAAAGTGTCACAGGATGCTAATAAGTCTTGGATATCTATTTTCATGCCATCCCAAAAGAATGAATGCTTAGTTTTTTCATATGTTTTATGAAATCCAGAGAGACTTGTTATCGATGATGAATGTAGCTCCTTTAAGACCTATTCTTTTAGGACCAAATCTTTTTCTGGAACAATGTGCCTTTTATACCGCAATGTATCTTGTTTCCATGTATAAATTTTATATGGGTTGGGATCTACTTGAAGCTGTTGGATGAGTTTCCTTATAGTATTCTTTTCTATCCATTCCTTGCAAGCCTCCTCAAGCCATCCTAGACTTGGTAATGATAAGGAAAAGAGTGACCCATCCTTCTTGAATTTTTTGGATAAAGCATCAACCATACCATTCTCTTTACCCTTCTTATATATGGTCTCATAATCGTACCCCAACATCTTGATGACCCATTTATGTTGCTATGGTGAAGACAATTGTTGTTCAAGCAAGTAATTTAGACTATGATGGTCAATCTTGATCTGAAAATGCCTCTTTATGAGATATGGGTGCCAAGTTTCAACTCCATGAAGGATAGGCATAATTTTCTTCTCATATGTGGGTTTTCCCAAATTGTAGTCACACAATTGTTTACTGGTGA
>JASDQU010107083.1:33023-58471 GCA_032191745.1 Picea mariana
TATCAAAAGAATATCCAAATGCATATCATTTTCCAATGGCTTAGTTTTACTTGCAATGTTTACTTTTATAGTTTCCACTAAAACTTCATAGCTTGAAATAATTACAGGTAATAAATCATCTATTGATTATGTCATTGATGGAGTTGTGGATTTAGCAACACCACCAACTACTAAAGAAGCAATTTGAGATGCATAAGTAGAATTTGCACTATTTTTTTTCACCATTGGGATTAGTAGCACTAGCCTTAGTAGTCTTCGCACTAGCACCAAGGTTTTCAAATGATAATATGTCGGCTACGTTGGGCTCTTCTTCAAGCCAATCAAAATATTCAATGGCGAGACTTATCGATCTTAGCTTTCTTGGAGATAGACTAATTAGTCACAACATCAAAAAGACTTGTAGAATATCTCACATGAGCAGATTGAATAGTAACACTCACGTAGCTCATCATATCGGTTATCAGTACATGTAATTTGTTTGAAGAAAGTGAAATCATAATGCATTCAAAACTTCAACATGGAGGGAACAAGAAACACTTTTGGGGAGGGTCGAGATAATTTTTTTTATTTTTTGATGATGGGAGTTGACACAATCAATAGGGAATGTAGATGGATCAATGCTACCAATTATGTAATTTGTATCAAACTCTCTCTTTGCAATCAAGTGAAACCCTTCATCTTTGCCCATAGAAATGATTTGCCAACATTTGTTGCATTCTTTTCAATATGTATATACCAAAGCATTGTTATCTCACCCACTAATCCATTCCTATAGAAGATGTTCACTTCACCAACTAGTGACCCCTGCAAAAAAAATGGTTTTGCCATGTGTTAATATTAACAATTGTGCTAACAAGGTTTTTGAGGTTTAAGAATCAACACACAACATTGACATGATATTTTAGTGCAATAGCACTGGCATTTGTGTGGTGCTATATTATATTTTTTTCAAATTCTTTATTGTATCGAGTCCCAAATTCCTCATGTTGATCAATATGAACGAGATTGTTTATGGCAGTTGTGTACTTAGGTTGTTGCACCTATGCAAATTAGAGTAATAGATTTTGAACGTCTTGTCCATTTCATATTGATATTAACTTGATAAAAATAAATAAAAACATGATAAATGAGATTTATATATTCATATTTGGTATGTATACAACCTTCCAATTTACACTAATCAATCAATTCATTTGACAATGATTTCCAAGTTCATAAGTGTTATTTGATATTAATAACTTTTCCAAGTTCATAAGTGTTATTTGATACTAATAACTTGTCAGAGAGTAAAACCTTTTATCCTTAGATTCTTAAATCAACCAACTCAATTTTCAAAAAAATTACAAACAAAAATCCACATACTTAAAAATCTTTAATTCAATTTTCAAAAAATTTACAAACAAAAATCCATACTTAAAAATCTTATAAAATATTAAAAAAAAATATTAATCATTTTACCTTCTTTTCATATATTTTCCTAAATTCATCTTACTTTCCTAAATTCAAATATATCAAGTCTTTCTTAATCTTTTTTACTAAATTCATCTCCCTTTACTAAATTCAAATATACCAAACCTTTCTTAACCACTTGAACTTACCTTTATATATTTTATTCATATATTTTCCTAAATTCATCTAACTTTCCTAAATTCAAATATATCAAATTTTTCTTAATCATTTTTACTAAATTCATCTCACTTTACTAAATTCAAATATACCAAACCTTTCTTAACCACTTGAACTTACCTTTATATATTTTATTCATATATTTTCCTAAATTCATCTTACTTTCCTAAATTCAAATATATCAAATGTTTCTTAATCATTTTTACTAAATTCATCTTACTTTACTAAATTCAAATATACCAAACCTTTCTTAACAAGTTGAACTTACCTTTATATACTTTATTAAATACGAATCTTAATAATTTGAACTTACTTTAATATATTTACTAAATTCATCTTACTTTATTAAATTCAAATATGAAAGTGTACACTACTAACATTTTAGCTTACTTTTATATATTTTATTAAATTCATTTTATTTTATTAAATTCAAATCTTAATCATTTGAATTTATTTTAATATAATAATAATAATAATAATAATTTATTTTTAAGATCACGACAAAGCTAGATATCAAATTGGTTTATAAGACCCCTTTGTTTGTGAGACAAGAGATCCCCTTTATCTAATGATTTTACTGATAAAATCTACAGAGACATACATACCCTACCCCTTCTAAATTTGAACGAACTTTATTAAATTCAAATATCAAAATATACACTACAACACTTTGTTAACAAAATATACACTACAACACTTTGTTAACAAAATATAGTATTTCGTGTGCAATGCAGTACTTTGTTAGAAAATATATCAGTCATACATTTTATGGAATGATCTAAAAACATCATTACAATGACTTTATATTCTACAAAGTGACCATTTTTTCTAATTTTTTATTTAACTTATTTTCTATATAAAAATGTCAATCCACCAACTTTAAAAACGATGCCTTTTAATTTCATATGGAACTAAGATTACGATAGTTATGATATAGAATTATGATTTATTCATTAAAAGAATTGGAAAAAACTAAAAATATATATAATTATATATTTTTTTATAAATAACCAAGTTTAATTTTCAATTGAGTTGTTCTTAAAACAAAGGAAAAGACTCGAAAGTTTTCCCAAACTTTATAATCGGATTAAAAATATAAAAAAAACAACCATAATTAACAAACAAATTTATATTCCTCAATAATATATATATATATATATATATATATATATATATATATATATATATATGAAACAATTTAGTACTTAGAAATATAAAGTTGAAACTATTTAGTACATAGAGATATAAGAATATGATACATGATTAGTTTTCAGTTTTAAAGTTGTTTATCAACTATTTTTGAATAATACTATGCAATCTATGTAAATAAGGTTGTGTGGCAGCGTAGTCCCTGCCGGGTTGAATTGGGATAGTGGAAACTGCAGCGGAGATGTGGCAAGCAACATGAAGCATAGGTGGTATCCATGCAGTAAATGACACGTGGCCTCTAAAGCCCCATTTATTTTTTGAAAGTATATAACAAAATACAATTTGTGCATAGTGGAAGATAAAAATTTATGACGACACAAATATGAAAGGAGATAAAAAAAAGTAGTTTAATTTGAAATATATTAAAAAAAACTAAAAGTCAGTTACATATTCCTGGAAATTTCAATGTGTTTGTCATATAGATTGGGATTGGGGCTCCCACAGACCATAAGAGAAATATGTACAAGAAACAGGATTGTAGAAAGAAGAAGTGGGCGAAGGTAGAGTGCAATACCTGAATTTTGTTTTTTTGAAAGGTATCAGACTTTGGCTAGACATTTCTATTTAAAAAAGTGGAATAACTGGGTTGATAAACAAAGCAGGATGCGATTAGTAGACTTACAGTGATGGTACCTTGCTATTTGCTTGCGGATGCCTTTTCATTGATGTCATCGACGACTGTTGGAATCGTGGAAACTGCATGTTGTCTTTCATCGGCGGCCTGCTTCAATTCACTTTCGAGCCATTCTTCAATGTAGCTTCTCATTGGGGCGATGTTGATCTCATTCCAGATTTTTATGTTGAAAATTTTGTTTTCTAATTCCCCGAAGTCGATAAAAAGATTACGCAGAGCCTGATCAATTCCCTCATTCGGTACTGAATAGTCGACTAGCCAGTCGTCAACGTGATCTTGACCATAATCAAGGATTTTGTAAAACTTTTCCAAAGACAACGCCTTAAACATATCAACCTGTTTATAGAAGTCTTGCCTAGTTAAGGGCAAGGAGTTGACGATTAAGTTGGGGTCTTGGAAGTCGTTGGTCCTTCCGGCTAAGTTTATTCTGGACAACCTTGTGAATAATTTTTCTTTCTTTGATATGGCTTGTTCACATGACTGAACAATGAGATGCAGGTTCTTCACTTTTTCTTTCCAGCATGCATTTAATTGACCGATCCAGTTTTTGGATGGAAGATCTTGTTGTCTTCTTCTTGTTTCTATCATGTTGTTGACAATGGTGCCAAAAGGAAGGACTGTGTTTAAATAGAAATGTTCTTCATCTTTTAACTCCGTCTGCAAATGTTTGAGCAAATTNTGTTCACATGACTGAACAATGAGATGCAGGTTTTTCACTTTTTCTTTCCAGCGTGCATTTAATTGACCGATCCAGTTTTTGGATGGAAGATCTTGTTGTCTTCTTCTTGTTTCTATCATGTTGTTGACAATGGTGCCAAAAGGAAGGACTGTGTTTAAATAGAAATGTTCTTCATCTTTTAACTCCGTCTGCAAATGTTTGAGCAAATTATGTGCCCTGGTTCCAAGGGAAATCGTGGTTTGTGATGTTTCCCACGCCTCAGTAACCAGTTCCATTATTTTCTTGATATTGTTCTCCACATATCCTCTATAGGATGCGAGGAGGTTGGAGGATCCTTTTAACTTGGCTGCAAGGGTGGCAGACATGGCTATTGCCAAAGGATTGGCAAGCAATGGCATAGGAATCAAAGCCTCTTCCAATTCCTTGACTTAGTCCTTCAGTCTGGCATTCTCGACCTCGATGCCTCCAATGGAATCATGAAGTGCATCTTCGCTCGCTATGTGAAGTTGACAGATTTAGGACGGCCGCATGTTCGCAAGGTTAACCTCTGAACAAGATTTTCCTTTCTTTTTTTTTACATTTTTTTTTCAGTCATCAATTTTTTGGACTGGCTGTCAAAAACAATGCTCTGGAACATGAAGGATTCATCTTCGTCAAACTTTTTGGTATCAGATATGTCCATTGGACGACTATGATGTATGGTGTCTCCGAGCTGATCAAGGTAGTGGAGTACGCTATTCAAATCAGACTCAAGTTCCATGTTCTCACTTTGAATTTTGGGCTCTTCCACCTGTCCCACTTTTTTTTTCTCTTCTTGTCTACTGGAAGCTTGTGAGAACTATCAATTTTAGAGTGAGGAGGGTCATTATCTCCTCCTCCGTTTGAAGAACTCTGAGTTTCTTTGTTGTTGTGGTGGGCTGTTGGAGCGATGCTCCAGGATGTCATACTTTTGGGAGTGTTATTCGCCGATTGAACACTCTTGTCACCGGGGCCTTTTCCTTGTTGCCTGTACAATTTAGTGTTTCTTTGCAATGTGTCTAGGTCACCGGCATCATAAGAAGGAGTGTTTCCGCTAGTGTCTCTGTTTTCGGTCAGGTGTTTTTTGAAAAAAAAATTGTCGAAGCCAAGTGTTTGTAAATGTTGTAGAATTTTTTTATCGGGGTCGAACCCTCTTAGGATTTCAGCATATCTCAGGTTCAATTTGCTAGAATGCACTGTGAATTCATCAATTTTGTTGACGTTCTTCAACATGAAGTCCCCGAATTTCCAAGGCAGAGGAATGAACTATTTTTTTCTCTTCTTTTGGAATAGATGCAACCAATAGTTGTATTGTCGTGCTACTTCTCTGAAAAACATTATGTCCATAATGTGACATGGAAGGAGAGAAGGTTTTTCCCTGGAGCCAAAAATCCTTATCATAATGTAATTATCCAAATGTTCAAGTGTCCCCTTCCTATCCAAAAAACTGGTTGCATGTTCAGATATGCGGGGAGCATCTTCTCCTAACAGCAAAACTTTGAAAGCATACATGAAGCCATTAAAAACCTCATAAAAACAGTGAGAGGCCTTGTTCTTCCACAAGGCCTGGTACCAGAACGTTATTGGGTCGAATTCTCAGTTGACATTCTTGGATAGAGACAGTTTTTGAAACTGACAGCAATGCACTATCGCAAAAACTAAGTAGGATGACATATAAAATTTATTTTCCCTTTTGAAGCTTGACAATTGGGAACAAATTTCATGGGAAATTAACTTGCCCCATTCAAAAATGGCTTGTTCCTTGACTGTGAAATACAAAATATAAAGAGCCATCTAGGAAATAGTTGTTGTGGACTCTTGTCCCGTTATTATTGTAAACAACCAGGCAATTTCGCAGAATGGATTTCTAAATGAACTAACCTGCAAGCTTGTGATATCTTCAGGAACTACAATCAAGTTTTCCAATAAATGGGGCAAGAGGTCCAACCCGTTATTATTCTTTGCTAGGAACTGTTTGGAATCTTCTCCTTTGAACGTCAATGTTGGCTCCGACAATCTTAAAATCTGGCGGAAGACCTGAGGTAACAAAGAAACAGAAGAGCGGTCCCGCAGTGGAATAATTCTTTTGTCTGAAATAAATTTATCGACGCACCAAGAGACCAGCTCCTTATAGTCAAAAAATTTATGGACACAACCTGCACGAGCAATCCCAGAGGTCCAAATTACTTCGGTCTGGGTGGTAGGGGTTGAGTAATAAGAATATGCCCTGGACCATTGGAAGTTCTGGTCCTCGCACCCAAAGATGTTCACTGTATCTCCACAGAACTGTTGTCGAGATGATGCCATAGGTTTATGAGAACGTTTTTTTTCTCTAGACGATGGTTGAAATGAACAGTCGAAACCGATAATATAACTCTCCGCAAAATCTTGGTTAAATGGTTATGAATGGGAAAGCTCCTCGAGCCTTTCGCTGATTAATGACAATCTGTATGGGTGGTGCATGATGAACTATTAGCAGTAAAGCTTAATTATTGCATATTTAGAAGTTCGAAGGTGGAGGGTACGACGAAGAGCAATTAAGGATTGGAGGTTTCGTGAACGTGCCAAGCCGACGATGTGCGAATGACATTTGATGATTTTGAAATCAACACTCGGAATGGATAATATAACCCTCCGCAAATCTTGGTTTAATGCGTATTAATAGGAGCTCTCCTACAGTTCCTGCACGATGAGTTGTTAGAATTAAATGTCACTAATTGCATATTTAGAAACAAGATATATATATATATATTAAAACATTTTTTTATTATAGACAAGTGTGAAGGTCACATAGACGGGGGAGAGAAATTAATGAATGGAAATGTCTGAAAAGTGGTCGGATGGAATTCAAAATAGGGTTACGGGGGATACTCAAGAGAGGCGAGTGTCCCATCGTCAAATTTTATGTATCGAAATTTTTGACTGCAAAACATGTAAAACGGAAGAGAGCATGATGGGGGAGTTCAACAGTTGGTTTGTATATTTGCGGAATTCCGAGAAAGTGGCTAAGTATGAAATAGGGAAACAGTCAGTCAAACTTATTTCAGAATCAAAGATTGAAGATTTTGGGAACGGACCAACCCGACGGTGCACAACTAACATTCCATGATGTTTGAAATTAAAACTCGGAAGGGATAAGATAACCATCCAGAAATTTTGGTTTTATGCATATTAATGGGGGATTTCCTCAATTCCTGGTTTAGCATTAATGCTTGCTAATTGCATACTTAGAAATAAAATCTTATATATAATTGATAATTGCAAAAGGGCGTGGGCACATGAAACAACGATTAGGAATTGGAAATTTATTGAACCCGGCGATCCGTGNGTATCGAAATTTTTGACTGCAAAACATGTAAAACGGAAGAGAGCATGATGGGGGAGTTCAACGGTCGGTTTGTATATTTGCATAATTCCGAGAAAGTGGCTAAGTATGAAATAGGGAAACAGTCGGTCAAACTTATTTTCAGAATCAAAGATTGAAGATTTTGTGAACGGACCAACCCGACGATGTGCAACTAACATTCCATGATGTTTGAAATTAAAACTCGGAAGGGATAAGATAACCATCCAGAAATTTTGGTTTTATGCATATTAATGGGAGATTTCCTCAATTCCTGGTTTAGCATTAATTCTTGCTAATTGCATACTTAGAAATAAAATCTTATATATAATTGCTAATTGCAAAAGGGCGTGGGCACATGAAACAACGATTAGGAATTGGAAATTTCTTGAACCCGACGATCCGTGGAAGAAATTCGAAGAAATGGTGAAGTATGGAAAGCAGATGGACGTGCTTCAAAATGGGGTGACAATAGTTCCACACAAGACGTGAGGACCCGACGGTCAAATTGTATGTCTCAGAAGTTTTCAGTGCAAAATGTACTATATATATATATATATATATATATAAACATTTTTTTATTATAGACAAGTGTGAAGGTCACAAAGACAAGGGAGAGAAAGGAACGAATGGCAAGGTCTGAAAAGTGGTCGAACGGGATTCAAAATAGGGTTACGGGGGATACTCAAGATAGGCGAGTGTCCCACGGTCAAATTTTATGTATCGTAATTTTTTACTGCAAAACATGTAAAACAGAAGAGAGCATGATGGGGCAGTTCAGCGGCCAGTTTGTATATTTGTGGAATTCCGGAAAAGTGGCTAAGCATGGAATAGGGAAGCGTTCAGTCAGACTCGTTTTCGGAATCGAGGATTGAATATTTTGCGAACGGACCAACTTGACGACGCACAATTGACATTCCATGATGTTTGAAATTAATAATCAGAAGGGATAATATAACCATCCGAAAATTTTGGTTTTATGCGTATTAATGGGAGAATTCCTCAAATCCTGGTTTAGCATTAACGCTTGCTAATTGCATACTTAGAAATAAGATCTTATATATAGTTGGTAATTGCTAATTGCATACTTAGAAATAAGATCTTATATATAATTGTTAATTTCTAATTGCAAAAGGGCGCGGGCATAGGAAACAACAATTAGGAATTGGATATTTCTTAAACCCGCCAACCTGACGATCCGTGAAAGAAATTCAAAGAAATGGCGAANTTTGCGGAATTCCGGGAAAGTGGCTAAGCATGGAATAGGGAAGCGTTTGGTCAGACTCGTTTTCGGAATCGAGGATTGAATATTTTGCGAACGGACCAACTTGACGACGCACAATTGACATTCCATGATGTTTGAAATTAACAGTCAGAAGGGATAATATAACCATCCGAAAATTTTGGTTTTATGCGTATTAATGGGAGATTTCCTCAAATCCTGGTTTAGCATTCACGCTTGCTAATTTCATACTTAGAAATAAGATCTTATATATAATTGGTAATTGCTAATTGCATACTTAGAAATAAGATCTTATATATAATTGTTAATTTCTAATTGCAAAAGGGCGCGGGCATAGGAAACAACGATTAGGAATTGGATATTTCTTAAACCCGCCAACCTGACGATCCGCGAAAGAAATTCGAAGAAATGGCGAAGTATGGAAAGAAGACAGTTGGGCTTCAAAATGGGGTGAAAATAGTTCCACAAATGACGTGAGGACCCGACGGTTAAATTGTATGTCTCGAAATTTTTCAATGCAAAATGTGTACCACAGAAGAGGGCATCATAGGTAGATTGTAGTATGAAAGACAGTATGATCTGAGTCCAGTTGTAAATTTGTATATCGTGGAAGTCCCGGTATTGTTTGTAGGTCATGGAACAATATAAGTCCAATCTAGAGCCCGCCTACCGGGAATCCGCGGTCGGATAAGTGACTGGGTATGGAATGGGGAAGCGGCCGGTCAGTGTCGTGATATAAGAGCACAAGTGCAAATGTGAACCCGCAAGTTCGCCTACCCACGCAACTAGACATTTTCGAAAAAATGAATAAGTGATGAGAAAGATAAAGTTCAGGGAAAAGAGAAATGGATATTTGGCTAAGCATAGAAGACGAAAAAAAAAGGGCTAATATATTCACATCTGTAATAGATATCCCATTTCCTACCAAGATATATACTTGGAAAGAAGTGCGAAGGTGGCGGGCACAAAAAACAACGACTAGGAGTACGATCCGTGAGTTTGCTTGGTTCTTGGTTGTATGCTTTGTCTATCAATTTGTATATCACGGAACTCTGAGTGTTGTTTGCAGGACACATAACAATAGAATTGCATTTTTTAAGCCAAAAAACCCGCAAGTCCACCTATCAATTTGTATAGCGCGGAACTCTAGGTGTTGTTGGTAGGACACAGAACTATAGAGGACATGATTTTCCCTTTAATATAACATCTGTGACGCAAATGTAGTATGTGGCTCATTTTTAGCACTTTTCCATCTGTAAACAATCGCAATCTTGAGCCCCCCAACCCTGGAGTCTGTCTGTCAATTTGTATATCACGGAACTCCGAGTTCTGTTTGGAGGACATGGAACAATAGAAGTGCAATGTTGAACCAACCAGCCCGCAAGTCCGCCTGTCAATTTGTATATCATGGAACTTTGGGTGCTACTTGTAGGAAACAGAACAATAGAGGCCCAATTTTGAGCCCGCCAACCCGATAACCCACGATCCAAAAAGTGGCTAAGTATGGAATGAGGGATCCATACATGAGGGAACCCTTGTCAACCTATTTTGAAACCTATGGCATAGGTTTGGGTGTTGTTTGCAGGCAACAAAATAATGGAAGTTCAATATAGAGCACGGGTGTTCGGGAATTCGCGATTTGAAAAGTGCCTAGGCATCGAATGGCTATTGGTTGGTCGGAGGCATTTTTGGAAAAATGACTAAGTAAAGAGAAAGAGAGAGTAGAGGGGGAAAAGAAACAACAATTTGGTCAAGTATAGAAGAGGGAAAAGAAGGTCCAATATATTCAAATTTGCAATAGATATTCCATTTCCTGGTAAGATCTTTTCTGTGTGTTGCTGGATAATTTGTATACATATTGTACATACTTGGAAAGAAATATGAAGGTATCGGGCAGAGGAAACAACATCTAGAAAATTCAAAATTTCTTGAACCCACAAACTCAACGATCCGCCAAAGAGATGTCAAGAAATTGTCAAGTGTGGAAAGCAGTCGGACATGCTTCAAAATAGGGTGACGGATTCTCGAGGAGTCGTATGGCCCTAAGTGTCAAATTGTATATATCGGAACATTTTGGTGCAAAATGTGTAACATGGAGGAGGGGGATGATGTGGGAGTCCATAAGTAAATCTGCATATCGCAGAAGCTAGAGTGCTATTTGCAGGTGACGGAACAATGGAAAGTGTAATTTAGACAAAGGGGAAGCGGTTGGTCGAAATGCATGAATCCGCCAACCCGCACAGCAAGGCATTTTCGAAAAAAAACGATTAAGTAACTAGAAAGAGAAACTACAAGGGATAAAAGAGTGGGAAAATAAAAAGGCGGAGGGCAATTTTCATAAGTGTGAATTGGTTTCAAACAAGCCCCATTGTTGCAAAACCATCATTTTCTAGTAATTGTCAGCAAATGCTTTGTTCAAGATTAGATTTTATTGCAACTTGTGGGTGTAAGTGTGTTCTTGATACATTCTTCCATGACTGCAACATATTAACTTAAGTATTAAACATCTTTCATTATGGGTTGTTAGCATTAAAGATTAATAATTGCATGTCTAGAAACAAGAATGACAATCTTGCTACAACATTGTGATTTGGTATTGCTATGTTATATCTGCATTGCGAATAGAATTGAACATTGGTTTGAAACTGTGTGTAATTCATTTTTTGTTTGCATAAAATCCTGATGGATCGACATAGTACATTGTCATATAATTGTTAGATGCTCCATTTTAGAAAAAATTACCTAAGCAAATACAATATTGAAGAACTACGAGACTACCAAACCATGCCAATGAGAAGAGGTGTTAAATCTAGAAAAGAAGCAGCAACCAAGACTCCAAGGCAATTTTTTTTAATAGAAAATCCATTTAAAAAAAAAAAAAAAAACACTGAGAACTGTACATCTATCCTTAGTAATTGGACCCAGTTCTTTGGGCCAAAACATTGAACGTATTTTCCACAAACACAAGCATGAGATACACAACATGCAGGAGCCATCGAGATGCTCTTCAACATGCATACAAAACTGATTACCATGCCTTTTTTTTTAGGAAATCCTTGCAGTTTTCTCCTCAATGGATTATCTTGTGGTAAAATTGATAGTTCTCAGAAGCTTCATGTGAGGAAGAAGACGAAAAACGTTGTAGGGAAAATGGAATAGCCCTTAACTGAAATTTAGGACACACCAAGAAACCACCTCTCCACAGTTGAAAACTTCAGAGACATAGGTTGCACGTGCAATTCCAGAGGCCCAAATTAGTCCATTCTGGGTGGAAGGAGATCACTAGTAGAAATATGCCTTGCACCAGTGGGAGTTCTGTTCCTCATTCCCTAATATGTTAATCGTATATCCAGAGAACAGGACAATAGTCCCGCAATTGAATAGTTTTTTGGCTTGAAATATATCTCTAGGAGCATCAACATATCATTTCCTTACAGTGAAAGTCTTCTACCCAAAACAGACTAATTTGGACCTCTGGAATTCCTACTTTTGAGATGCAAAGTAGCTGTTGCATTCAACATCGGTTTCTTTTCTGAAACTCCTTCTTTTGGTTTGTTAGGACCGCCATCACTGAGACGAGAAGTTTTGCCCGTTATGATTGATTTCAATTTGGGTGCAGGAGTGGGAACAGTCTTTGTATTGCCATCATCCATTGTCGTATCATCGTCCATCAGATCATCTTCTTCTGTATCGGAATCCATGGCATCAACCTCTGCGCCATCTATCAATGCAACTGGGCAGGTTCTCTGAGAAGGTAGGGTTGCCTTGGAATTCTTTGGCTTGAAATATATATCTCAGTGTACCAAGCAACCATCTCCTTTTTTGCTCCTGGGCAGAGGGAGATGAGTAGTAAGAATATGCCCTGGAATACTGGAACCTTTGGCCATCATGCTTGAACGTGTTCATTGTATCTGGACAGAATTGCTGCCACAAGTTAACGATAATTTCCGTTTTCTCTAGACGATGTTTGAAATGAAAATTGGGGAGAGATAATATAACCCTCCGCAAATCTTGGTTTAATGTGTATCAATGGAAGATCTCCTTGAGCCTTTCGATGATCAATGACAATCTCCAGGGTTTGCACATAATGAGTTGTTACCATTAAAGCTCACTAATTGCATATTTAGAAAAAAGTGTGAAAGTAGCGGTGATGACGAAGAGCGGTTAAGAATTAGATATTTCTTAAAGGCGCCAACCGGTTGGCGCATGAAAGAGATTGCATCATGTTTGAAATGAATACTTGGAAAGGATAACACTCTTCTCCACAAATCTTGGTTTAATTCGTAGTAATGACAAATCTTCTCTGCCCTTCCGGACATTAATGACAATCTTAATGGTTCTTGCATGATGAACTACTAGCACTAAAGATTTATAATTGCATATCTATAAAGAAGTACGAAGGTAGCAGTGATGGCGAAGAGCGACCAAGCATTGTACATTTTGTCCACCCGCCAACCTGCGAAACAGATTCCAAGAAATGCCCAAGTATGGAAAGCGGTCGGGCGGGTTACAAAAAAAAGGGTCACAAGATATACCCAGGAGACGTGAGGGGTCGATGGTCAAATTGTATCTCAGTGACAGATTTCAGCCATTAATTTGTATATCACGGAATTTCTAGTGTTGTTTGTGTGTAGGGGAATAGTGGAAGCGCAACATTGAGAGGGCAATTTGTATATTGCAGAACTTCAGGTGTTGTATATAAAAGCATGAAACATTCAGAAAAAGGACCAAGTAAACAAAAAGAGAAAGCATATGAGATGAAGGGGAATTTGTTTGCTAATTTGTAAATCGCAGAATTCTGGGTGCTATTTGCAGGCAATGGAACAATGGAAACGCAATGTTGAACCCGCCTATGTGGGAACCCGCGATTCAAAACGTTTGTTCAATATGAAATGGGGAAGCGGTCGGTCGGGCTGGTGATATAAAAGTATCAATGGAAATATGAATACGTGAATCCGCCAAATCCCGCACCTAGACATTTTTCGAAAAACGAGTAAGTAAAGAAAGGGAAAGCAGAGGGCAAAAGAGAAAGCGGATGGCAATTTTCGGAAGTGAGAATTGTTGTAAGAAAGCACCATTGATGATATTAACAGTAAATATGAAGTGCATTAAACATGTTAATAGGTTCTTCAATCAAGGAATAGATACATCGAGTGATGTTTATAGTTTCCAGGATCTGTTTGTATAAGAGAAGCGTCAAAAAGTTACAAGAAAATCAATTTTTTGATGTTTAAGTAAATTTTTTGTATTGTTAGCTTCAACACAAGTATAACAACGACGAATTTGAATTTTAATGTCCTCTCATTCATATGATTGTTCCATTAGACTTCGCATAGTATATATTCTTTTATTTCAATTTGTTTGCTAATTTTTAGATCGCGGAAGTCTGGGTGTTGTTTGTAGGAGGTGGAACAATGGAAATGCAATGTTGAACCCGCCTATCCGGTAACCCACCTATTCGAAAACCCACGAGCCAAAAATTTTGTACAATATGAAACAGGGAAGCGCTTTGTCGGGCTGGTAATATAAAAGTAAGTGAAATCTGAAGACGTGATTCCGCCAACTTCCGCACCTAGAATTTTTCCGAAAAATGAGTAATACATACTAAATATGTACTTTTATAAAGTGTGGACATGAGATTTTATAGAGCATGTATCAATCCCTCATTCCATACTTAGCTACCTTTTGGATCGCGGGTTCTCGGGCTGGCGGACTCAAAATTGGGCCTCTATTGTTTCGTGTCCTACAAATAGCACCTAGAGTTCTGCGATATGCAAATTGACAGGCAGACTTGTGGGCTGGCTGGCTCAACATTGCACTTCTATTGTTCTGTTTCCTCCAAATAACACTCGAAGTTCCATGATATACAAATTGATAGACGAACTCCAGGGCTGAAGGACTCAAGATTGCGATTGTTTACAAATGGTGATCCCTATAAACTATCTAACATTATCTAAAAACATTATTTTCAATACTAAGTTATTAATATTAAATATTGATATTGTACAATTTAATTACATAAAATTATTAAAGGATGTTAAATATCTTATTTAAAAGAAAAACCCGCCTATTTGGAAACCTGCAATCCAAAAAGTTTGTACAATATGAAACGGGGAAGTGGTCGGTCGGGTTGGTGATATAAAAATAAGTAGAAATCTGAACATGTGTATCCGCCAACTTCCGCACCTAGAAATTTTCTGAGAAACGAGTCATACATACTAAATATGTACTTTTATAAAGTATGGACATGAGATTTTATAGAGCATGTACAAATCCCTCATTCCATACTTAGCCACTTTTTGGATCGTGGGTTCTCGGGCTGGCGGGATCAAAATTGGGACTCAATTGTTCTATGTCCTACAAATAGCACCCAGAGTTCCGCGATATACAAATTGACAAGCGGACTTGCGGGCTGGATGGCTCAACATTGCACTTCTATTGTTCTGTGTCCTCCAAAAATCACTCGAAGTTCTACGATATACAAATTGACAGACAGAATCCAGGGCTGGTAGGCTCAAGATTGCAATTTTTTACGGATGGTGATCCCTATCAACTATCTAACATTATCTAAAAACATTATTTTCAATACTAAGTTATTAATATTAAATATTGATATTGTGAAATTTAATTACATAAAATTATTAAAGGATGTTAAATATCTTATTTAAAAGAAAAACCCACCAATTTGGAAACCCGCGATCCAAAAAAATTGTACAATATGAAACGGGGAAGCGGTCGGTCGGGCTAGTGATACAAAAGTGAGTGGAAATCTGAACATGTGTATCCACCAACTTCCGCACTTAGAAATTTTCCGAGAAACGAGTCATACATACTAAATATGTACTTTTATAAAGCATGGACATGAGATTTTATAGAACATGTACAGATCCCTCATTCCATACTTAGCCACTTTTTGGATCACGGGTTCTCAGGCTGGCGGGCTCAAAATCAGGCCTCTATTGTTCTGTGTCCTACAAATGGAACCCAGAGTTCCGTGATATACAAATTGACAGGCGGACTTGTGTGTTGGCTGGCTCAACATTGCACTTCTATTGTTTTGTGTCCTCCAAACAACACTCGGAGTTCCGCGATATACAAATTGACAGACGAACTCCAGGGCTGGCGGGGTCAAGATTGCGATTGTTTATGGATGGCAATCCCTATCAACTATCTAACATTATCTAAAAACATTATTTTCAAATACTCAATTATTAATATTAATTATTGATATTGTACAATTTAATTACACAAAATTATTAAAGGATGTTAAATCTCTTATTTTAAAAAAAATGAAGTAAACAAAACAAAGTTGTTTTAAATTCTATCACTACAAGTATAACAACGACCAATCTGAATTTTAAGAGCCTCTTGTTGATATGATAGCACCATTGGACTTCGCACATTATATATTTGTTTATTTCAAATTATTTCAGGAGATTAATTTTACCAAGTTCATTGATCAAGGAAACGTGCTAAAACAAGCCACATACTACATTTGCATAACAGTGCTACACAAATTGACAGGCGGACTTGCGGGCTAGCTGGCTAAAAAATTGCAATTCTATTGTTTTGTGTCCTCCAAACAACACTCAAAGTTCCACGATATACAAATTGACAGACGAAGCATACAACCAAGAACCAAGTAAACTCCAAATAGGCTGCAAGCAAGATCCCACAAGGTTCCATAGAGCAGCACGCATTGACCTTTGCATCAAATAATTTGATATATAAAGAAAACACGTCGTGACATTGGTTTTCTCTTACATCTGGTATATGTTCCCACGAGAAAATAACCGGGGCCATGGGATATATGGGGTTTGTTGCCATGCTTCCCATTTTTGGACCGAACAATCTTATGCGCATGCAATCTCTATAGTGAGATATGAATATCTCAAGTCGATGTTTCAATCCATGTAGAGATCCTTTTTTTTCAATTAGGGCATCGAGAAAATGCAGATACCATACCATAAATTTATAGTTGGAGACAAATTTTTATTTTATTCGGGAACTCGAAATAAAATTGCAAAAATCCTGTAATGGCTAAATATTTGAAAAATAATTGTCAAATTTGTGCACCCAAAAAACATGCAGGATCCTCCATCAAAGCAACAACCACCACCATGTTTTTTTTTTTTTCTTTTATTTGCACAATAAAACAAATATGAAAAATCCTCACTGGGAGACACAAGAAAACATCAAAATAACAACATCGATTGCATTTGTAATTAGATTCTCAAGTACTTGAGTCCAACAAACATTCATCTGGGTGTTGAAGAAATATTGCAGTGACACATTGCAAAATTCCTACTAGGAGATGCAAGAAAACATCAAAATAATAACATCGATTGCATTTGTAATTAGATTCTCAAGTAGTTGAGTCCAACGGACATTCAAATATTGATATTGTACAATTTAATTACATAAAATTATTAAAGGATGTTAAATCTCTTATTTTTAAGGAAATGAAGTAAACAAAACAAAGTTGTTTTAAATTCTATCACCGCAAGTATAACAACAACCAATTTGAATTTTAAGAGCCTCTTGTTGATATGATAGCACCATTGGACTTCGCACATTATATATTCGTTTATTTCAAATTATTCCAGAAGATTAATTTTACCAAGTTCATCGATCAAGGAAAAGTGCTAAAACAAGCCACATACTACATTTGTGTCACAACGCTATACAAATTGACAGGCGGACTTGCGGGCTAGATGGCTAAAAAATTGAAATTCTATTGTTTTGTGTCCTCCAAACAACACTCAGAGTTCCGCGATATACAAATTGACAGACGAAGCATACAACCAAGAACCAAGTAAACTCCAAATCGGCTGCAAGCAAGATCCCACAAGGTTCCATAGAGCAACATGCAACGACCTTTGCATCAAACAATTTGATATATAAAGAAAATACGTCACAACATTGGTTTTCTCTTACATCTGGTATATGTTCCCACGAGAAAATAACCAGGGCAATGGGATATACGGGGTTTGATGCCATGCTTCCCATTTTTTGACCAAACAATCTTATGCGCATGCAATCTCTATAGCGAGATCTGAATATCTCAAGTCGATGTTTCAATCCATGCCAAGTTCCTTTTTTTTCAATTAGGGCATCGAGAAAATGCATATACCATAAATGTATAGTTGGAGACAAATTTTTATTTTAATCGGGCACTCGAAATAAAATTGTAGAAATCTTGTAATGGCTAAATAGTTGAAAAATAATTGTTGAATTTGGGCACCCAAAAAACGTGCAGGATCCTCCATCAAAGAAACAACCACCACCATGTTTTTTTTTTCTTTTATTTGCACACTAAAACAAATATGCAAAATCGTCACTGGGAGATGCAAGAAAACATCAAAATAACAACATCGATTGCATTTGTAATTAGATTCTCAAGTACTCGAGTCCGATGAACATTCATCTAGGTGTTGAATAAATATTGGAGAGACACAATGCAAAATTCTTAGTGGGAGATGCAAGAAAACATCAAAATAACAACATCGATTGCATTTGTAATTAGATTCTCAAGTAGTCGAGTCCGACAAACATTCAAATATTGATATTGTACAATTTAATTACATAAAATTATTAAAGGATGTTAAATCTCTTATTTAAAAAAAAATGAAGTAAACAAAAAAAGTTGTTTTAAATTATATCACCGCAAGTATAACAATGACCAATTTGAATTTTAAGAGCCTCTTGTTGGTATGATAACACCATTGGACTTCTCACATTATATATTCGTTTATTTCAAATTATTCCAGGAGATTAATTTTACCAAGTTCATCGATCAAGGAAAAGTGCTAAAACAAGCCACATACTACATTTATGTCACAACGCTATACAAATTGACAGGTCGACTTGCAGGCTAACTGGATAAAAAATTGCAATTCTATTGTTTTGTGTCCTCCAAAAAACACTCGGAGTTCCGCGATATACAAATTGACAGACGAAACATACAACCAAGAACCAAGTAAACTCCAAACAGGTCGCAAACAAGATCCTACAAGGTTCCATAGAGCAACACACATCGACCTTTGCATCAAAAAATTTGATATATAAAGAAAACACGTCGCAGCATTGGTTTTCTCTTACATCTGGTATATGTTCCCACGAGAAAATAACCGGGGCCATAGGATATATGGGGTTTTCTTCCATGCTTCCCATTTTTGGACTGAACAATCTTATGCACATGCAATCTCTATAGCAAGATCTAAATATCTCAAGCCGATGTTTCAATCCATGTCGAGTTCCTTTTTTTTTCAATTAGGCCATCAAGAAAATGCAGATACCATACCATAAATGTATAGTTGGAGACAATTTTTATTTTATTTGGGCACTCGAAATAAAATTGCAGAAATCTTGTAATGGCTAAATAGTTGAAAAATAATTGTTGAATTTGGGCACCCAAAAAACATGCAGGATCCTCCATCAAAGCAACAACCACCACCGTGTTTTTTTTCCTTGTATTTGCACACTGAAACAAATATGCAAAATCGTCACTGGGAGACGCAAGTAAACATCAAAATAACAACATTGATTACATTTGTAATTAGATTCTCAAGTACTCAAGTCCAATGAAAATTCATTTGGTTGTTGAATAAATATTGTAGAGACACACTACAAAATTCTTACTGGGAGATGCAAGAAAACATCAAAATAACAACATCGATTGCATTTGTAATTATATTCTCAAGTAGTTGAGTCCGATGAACATTCATCTGGGTGTTGAAGAAATATTACAGAGACACGTGAGATATTTTCGTTTCCTGCCAAAGCTTGATATTTTTTTTTTTTTTCTTCAGTCGATATGCAATATTGCATTGTCCTCATTTAAGGTAAATTTGTTGTGTATCCGAAAGTCGCACAGCATGTAAACACTGCTTGTCTTTTTCTGTAGGTATGCTTCATATGACAATTGTGCTAACCTAGGAAATACATCTTGTAACAGAGGTTGCCTAATTGTACAATGCACAGTTGTGCTGCCCACGGTTTGGATGATAGCATTGAGGCAATGTCCATATATATATGTACATTTTTAACTGCATCACAGACAATCAATCGTATCACCACTTATCAAAGCGGAAGCAGAAGCAGGAGAGTTTCATTTCACACATACAGGCTCGAAGGGGGTTGAGTACGCATTCATTGTAACCAAAACACCTTCAACCTGGAAACGCGAGCATAGGAATTAATACAATGGACAATATAATACACAACTGTGCCCCCCCTNAATAAAACAAGCCGCAAAAATTTGGTGAAGGTTATTTGTATAAGAAAAGTGAGGATGATTCTGTAGATGTATATGCACAACAGTTGTAGAGCTAGTTAGTTTCTTCAAATCCTGTACTATGCCTGCTCGCAACTCTGTTACAAATGTTGCTTGGGTTGTGCGAAAGATCCTTTCTCTAATATCCCTTTTCTTTGTTATATTTTTGAAGAGCATAAGTGGAAACTGCCCTTTATGCAATTGTTGTTCCATTGACGAGAACAAATTTGAATAGGTATTGAACAATTGCAGCTGCAACATGGAACAATGCAATATTAGTGTAACTTACCCGAGGTACATGCACATGCAAAATTAAAGGACAAAACTGGATATGGAGAATGGTACCATTGCCTTGTTGTTGTTCGACTCTCCATATTTTATATGGAGAATTTGTTGTGAGCCAAGTTTTCTCGCCAGTGTGACAACTGCACCAATGCTTCCGATTGGGTAAATATCATTGCTCTGTGTAAGCTAGCTGATAGTTGCATGCGGGACAAAATTATATTCTGAACAAACAACGAGAATATTTTCCACAATACTTGTTTCATTGAGAGAAATAATCCGATCACAATCACCACAGTCATATACTGTTTTGTGCAATATATTAAAATTTGTAATGGATATCCCATTACCCAACAATATATTTTCTGCATGTTTCTGGACAAGTTGTGTAGGAATAGTTAGTGTGATTGTCATCATGGCCTCCTTGTCTATCATGTCAGCACGCATAATGGATCTCGTTTTGTTTTCCTTGTCCAAGTAGGTGCTATAGACGACCATTATGTCCCCGATGAACACTTGTCCAGTTTGACAGTTGTTCAAGCTATTGATAGTACTTTGGGTGTTACAAGTCTAGACCTGGTGACAATTTTTGGACAGGAAAACTAAAGTGAATAGTAGTGTGCATTATTTTTTTGTATTCTTTTTTCACTGGCACAAATCTACAAGTAGACACATAGCTTCGATGAACTATGGAGCCAGAATTTTGCAACCACACCTCTTAGTTTGTGGAACCTGTGCTATGTTCGGAGTCTCACTTGTACTTGTTGATACTTCTTGTGAACTACAAACCATGTATTGCAGATGACATCAACATATTCACCATGCCATAGATTAATAAATAGCTGAGGATATTTTTTTGGTAAACATACTAGGAACAGAATGTATGCATATTTACCTTTGGCCTTGTCAGTTTGTGGATGTATGGGATGACTGAATGCTCATGGCCATGTCACTAGTCCAACTTTTTCTGATGCAAGCATGTGTAGATGAACATCATAAGGACTAAACAAACATATGCATTATATATTGTCCATAATAGTTCTTAATGTCACATGCAGGGTGGAAGGAGATGGAATACGAAATAGGATGTCAAGGGATACTCAGGAAACATGAGGACCCAAGGGTCAAATTGTATGCCTATGATTTTTTGACTGGGAAAATGTGTAATAGTAAATAGGGCGTGATGGTAGGGCAGGACGGCCAATCTATATATCGCGGACCCCCGGAAGCTAGGGGAGCAATCTTGAACCCGCCAGCCCAGCACCCGCAATCGACAAAGTGGGTAAGTATGGAATAAGGTGGAAGCATGACCATAAATGTGAACCCGTGAGTCCGCCAACCCGCACACCAAGGCATTTTTGGAAAGACCACTAAGCAGAGCAATTAGAAAGAAAAAGGGATAATAGAAAATGGAAAAAGTAGAAATGGGGAGGGCACAAAGGCCCATTGCTACCAAGCCATCGTTTTCTATTCTAATATTATATGCCCCCACCCGCTTTGTATATTTAATTTACTAGCACAGTTGGTATACCTTTTCAAAGATTGTACCACAGAATCCTCTACTGTTGCACAGAACAATTCATCTTCCTATCCAGCCAACCTGTTTCTTCCAAGGTAGCAACGCCGAATGTAAAATGGACATGAAGGCAAGTTAGTATGAAGACAGACATGTAAAATAAAGAAACACAATTCTATTTATTTCAATGTAACAACAAACAAAATACGATTCACATGAGAATAAGAAGAAAGATACGTAGTATATATATACAGGGTAAAAAAAGAAAAAAGTGTAAAGCAACAGAACAAGCACAACAAATACACAGAAAGTAAATGAAATACTAAACACTGGAACATGGAATAAGAGTATAGGTATCCACCTCTGTAACTCCTCGTCTACATTCGCGCCAAAGAGTCCATCGTCCTCTCCAGCCATTGTGTTTGTTTAAATGTAGCAATGCATGAAAAATACAACAGACATGAAGGAAGTTAGTATGCAGGAAGACATGTAATGAAGATAAGTTATTATGTAGGAAGGTACACAATATCTACTTACAATAAACTAGGTGAACACATATACAAACAATAAATGAAATACAAAACAATGCAATATGAAATAACAATACAAGCATGTACCTTTCTATCTCCTCTTCCACCGATGCAGTTAAGAATCCGTCGTTTTCTCCAGCTATTCTATTTGTTTGAATGTGGGAACACACAAAATACAATGAACATGAATGGAAGTTGGTATGCACCGGAGAACAAGTAATATGTACATACAGTAAATGAGACTGAACGAATAGAATAAAAGATAGGCAAAAACATGAAACTTTTCTTTTCTCCATCCATGGTTGTAAATATATAAATTTTTTCCCTGCCCAAAATATATTACAAGCCACAAAATATTACCAAATTGCATGGCCATAGCTAAACGATTTTGGTTTTCCATGGAAAAGTATCCAGATATGCTTCCAGTCATGGAAATACATGTTCTTTATCCTCTACACAGACTGTTGTGCCCACGATACAAGATTTTGGTTTTCGGTGGCGAACTATCCAGATATGCTTCCAAACATGGAAATATAATTTTGCAGTATCTTTGTTGTACATATCATATGTCAAGTACAAGACAAATTGTATCGTGGTCATACCAGTATATTTAGAGGATAAAGAACATGTATTGTGATATGGGCACATTCCACCATACATGGTTTATAAGTGCATCTTGCACATGTTTTACTTTAACAAAAAAACAACGGATATTGCAATTGCACATCTACTTCTCAAACTATTTTTTATGCAACTATTTTTTGTCATGTCAACACTGAAGTACCAACAAAATTTCACCGCAGAACAGATCTCGACCTCGCTAGACATGGAAAATAACACAACCGCATGTCCACTCATGGGTGCAGGGGATGAACACCACAAAGCGCCTAAAAATAATAATAATATAAAAATAAAAAAATAGCTTCAACTGTCGACGCAGGACCCCAACCCTGCAAAGCCGAAGTAAACAAAAGAAAACAGCAAGCACCAAACCAGCGAGAAAGCACGAACAAGCCCAATTGCAGCCCCAAGGCCCCAAATCATAAACCTAAGTCAAACAAACACAACCAACAATCGACGAACCAACGAACCAGTGAACAAGAAACAACCACTGAATCAGTAAACAACATATGTATCTCCAACGATTACGAAACTGCAGCCGAAGCACAGAAGGAACTGAAAACATATGACGAGCATGCTAGTAGAAATAAGCAAACATTCTTGCTTGCAAAATGCAAACACTAAACAACAAAGAAGGAATAGAAAATGAAACTATGGCATGGAAACTTACTCTGAAACGATGAAAGACAGAAGCGCAGGTCGAATTGTGAACCAAACAACAACAACAACAAGAAACTGATGAACCAATGAAGAAGTTGAATTCTGAACCAAACAACAACAACAAGCAACAATCGATGAACCAGCGAAGAAGAAGCACTCACTGAACCAGTAAACAATGTATGTAGCTTCAACAATGAGGAAATTGCATTCCAAGGCTAGAAGAAGTATGAAACATACAATGCCTATTCAACTGGCGGTGGACAACAATATTGTCCAAATTCACTGCAACATTGTATGGAATATTTCGAGGAAAAATGTACTATGAGAAGCGTATTTAGATAAACATTTAAGGTTGTCAGGTTGTCTAAGGGCCTCGCGGTATGGAAACATTTAAGTTGTAAGGCCTGTTTGAGGACCTCGTGTCATGTAAACATTTAAGTTGTCAGACCTATTCAAGCACCTCAAAAAAAGTGTCAATACATTTCAATACAAATACAAAGGAGTAATAATAATAATAGGAGCACAAATAAAATAAAAAATCACAATACAAGGTTATAAACTTTGGAATTATCGATCACTATAAACCTTGGAAATCTAAACATTTCAATATGATTAGTACAAATAAAAAAAGTACCGTACATGATAAAACTTTGGATATGGCAACACAAAATTCATTGGAAATAGCGAAGCTGGCAATAAGACCTCAAATCTATCATCCAATCAGATCATAACATATATAGTTTTTTTTATTATATAAAAAATAATGCTTTTAGTTCTCTATATTGAACATTAGAAAGCATGCAAAAATTTGTAGTCAAACGACAAACTAATATAAAGTCAACGAATTATCGATCGCTATAGTCCCTCTACACCTTCCACGGAGACTTATAATGATTGAATAAATAATTAATATTTATTCAATCTTCAAATATATTTAATTTTTTCTACAAAATTTATAAATCAATCATATTAAATAATAAATAAATAATCAATCAATATAAAATAATTAATAAATAAATATATGAGTAATTTGAATGATTATGCGTCCCCGAGGTGTAGGACGGTCGGTGATGGAGTGTGTTGTTAAGCCACTCCATGATGTTAAAGTCACCGGTTCAAAACCTGCGGGGACAAAAATCCAACCATGTTAAGGGTTGGTGTGGCTCAGGCCGGGTGCGATCCCTGGGTGATTTTGATGGCTTAGATGCCCCTGAGTCGCGGTTTCTCAAGCCACAGGTTAATCACGTAGCCAACGGATCCCACGCAAATTAACAAACAAAAAAAAAATTAAATGATTATGCATCAAGTTCTGCACATTTTTTTTACATATAAATAAGAATTTTAGATAACCAACATAGTAAAGGTGAATAATAAAAACATAAATTAACCCAACAAAGTTGTTAATTAGTAAATACATTATTACATATTAATGTATTGAAATCTTTAATAAAAGAAAAATCTTGACATCAAACTACTATTTGTAATTATAGATGTTGATATAAAAAGATTTCAGATATGGCATTCGTGTTTGCAAATAGGATTTGATATGTAAACACCCTCCTTGTGCTAGCTATTATTGCTATTATAAATTGAATTATTCAATAATATTTTATAGTTTTATGCTATTATTGCTATTATAAGTTGAATTATTCAATAATATTTTATAATTTTATGAATAATTTCTACATTGCATAAAATCTATTTTTAAAATAATCATTGAAACAATATTTAATGATATAGAGTTAATATAAAATCGGTGGTTATTGTAAGCCATATTGAAAGATTGAAAGATTTGCAAATGTTTGTAAATAT
>JASDQU010107083.1:120703-133718 GCA_032191745.1 Picea mariana
GAAGAGACATTTTATTCCTAAATAATTTGCTAACCCCATGAATTGCCTTGGTTCAATTAAATTATCTTGGATCAACCAATTTACAACGAATTTTATATTTCTTAGGTCAATACAAAATTCACATCCTCTAACAACAAAATCCATACAAAACAATAATTGTTTTCCAAGCTCATATTTCTTCATGTTGGCTTGCAATTAATTGTGGGTTAATATGGCATTACCATATTACAATGTAATATGGTAATACCATATTACATTGTAATATGGCATTACCATATTACATTGTAATACCATATCTCGTGTAAATTTTTTTTTTAAACTTAATGCCATCATCACAATATCGACGATAGTTCGTCGGAAAAAAATTGCATTTTGATCACCGTGGCAATAGCGACGAACTTTCATCACAAGTTGCCACAGGTTTTCGTCGCACATACAACATCTTCATAGTAACTTTGGTCTTGATGAATCAATGTCATTGCTATTTCCACGGGTATTCGTCGCAAGTTGCCACGTTTTTTCGTCGCACATACAACATTTGCGTCGTAAGTTTTTGACTTGTCATAAATTTTCGTCGCAATTGCGACGAAATTTCACCGTAATTGTCATGGTTGTTCGTTGTACTTACGATGAGGTTTCTTCGTAATTGCGATGATGCATAGGGTTAACCAAACTTGAAGGTGGTGACACGTGGAGAGCTAATTTCGTCGATGTTTCCATGCACACTTGGATCGTCGATAGAGCGACGAAATTATTCCGACAAAAAAAAAACTCGGCTTTCGTGGAAATTGCGACGGATAAGTGTGGAAATATCAATGAAAAACCATCACAAATTTGGTCATATGTACTAGTGACCCTACTCCACTTTCCTTTTGCATATTTTATTTCAAATTGTCTAAGGAAAAGAGAAATCGCTAGGGCCTAAGTTTCCTTACTTTATAGCAATTATCTATAGGACTTGGATGTTTGAGGCCATGGACCTCTCTCATATTCTCCATCTCCCTTTGACTTAGTATTATCATTGCTACTTCCCTCTAAGACTTGTTTCTACTATCATTGAATCCATTACCCTAGAAGGCACTAGTCCATTCACTACTAGTGATTGATTGATCAAACAACTTTCAAACTATCTTCTTTGGAACATTCACTAACCTTAGATTGGCCTAATTCACTAACTAACGTGTTGTTGTTGCAAGAGATTGCTACAACCATGTAACAACAACAAACTAACCTAAAAAATTCTTCATTAATTATTCATAAAACCTTCATACACAAGAAATCCATCCAAAAGTTCGTGGATCCTTTATGTTCCCACTCTCTTGTTTCTCTAGGTTGGCCTAAGTTTAATTGGAGAAACATCAAATAATCCACCTTCATCTAATTTTTGAACAAAAAAAATATATGAGAATTGATCCTTTATATCATTACCTGTCCATATTTCATAATTCTCAATAGAAAAATTCATATCACCTCCAACAATAACATGATGGTGAGCTAAGAGAGTCAAATTGACTTTTTTTCTCCCAAAAATGAATTATATCTAAATATGGACCATAAACATTCACAACTAGGACCTTCATCCCGAACTCCTGAGAGAATAGCATCATCCCAAGACCTAAGTCAAAAGGCCCAATTATTAGTACAATGAAAATAATGTCATCTCCATCTCGAAATCAACCCAATCAATCTTCCTCTAACATCTAAATGAATAAAATCCCACCTCATAAAGAGTTTCCCTAATTCCCCACAGAGTTTTACACCTTCTCCCATAGTTTCTTGTAGCATAATAATATCATGTTTTTGAGCATATATTTTAGGGCTTGATTTTTAAAGGGGTGGCCCAAACCCCTAAAATTGAGAGACATACAAATAATCATGATTAGACCCTCGAGATATTTCTTTCTCTAAGAAACCCTACTATTGAAAGTTGTTTACTTGTCTACACCTCCAAATGAGACTTTTCTTAGGCTAGATTAATATGAGATTTCCTACCTCTAGACTCACCCATTTTTCCTTCCCTGTCAAGAAAATATAGGCCTCCTATGACACCAACTTCCACATCATACATGTCCTCCTTTCTCAGCCTTAACAAATACCTAGTAGATCCATCATTAATAGAAACCTCCAAAATAGACCCGGATTCAATGACTGAGCGAGGTGAAGGGTATTTTTTCCCCAACACCCTATAAGATGGATCCTAGACTTATAAAAATAATTGATTAAGTACATGACCCTCTTACATTAATATCCTTGGAGCAACATAAATTATCACCATTCCCATTCTAGCCCTTATTTTCAATATTATCTAAAACCACAAACCCTTTAAAACCCAAGGAAAAGATTTTTAACGAGACCAAATCATTTATGGACATACCTTTTAAGGTTTTCAAATAAAATATGGGAGAAGTAACATCTAAGGGAGCCTTTGCATATTCATTATTCTCTCCTACTTTCCTAACTTTCTCTCTTGGAACCTTGGAGTCATTCACTCCTATCTTGGGTCTCCACACCTTATTAACTTCAAATGGAGAATCCTTGTCCAAAGCCAAATCAACATTAATGATAGAATTTGAAGGCACAACATCCTCTCGAGCTACAAAAACTTCGTACCACCTCCCCTCATCACCCTCTTTTATGATCTTATCCTTGTAGTGAAAAGGAAGAGTGCAATATTTCATTCAGAACTCTGGAGTCATTCTCCCCTATCTCACGTCTCTACACCTTATTAACTTCATGTAGAGAATCCATGTCCAACACCAGATCGACATTAATGATATTATTTGAAGGCACAACATCCTCCCAAGCTATGAAAACTTCATACCGCCTCCCTTCTAGGGAGCATTTTAAGGATCCATACTTATCTTAAAGTGTAGAAACCTTGGCAAATCTTATGGATTCTTAAAATGCCAACCATAAAATGTTTGGCTATATTTTTGTAAAAATATTCAAATTTATAAGGAGTTTATATAGTTTATAGAAACTTTTGATGATTTTTAGAGTAGAATATTTTTATCTTATAGAATTTGTGCAAATCATTTTACAAAAAAATGGAAATTGGCGATTGGAGAATATTGTTTTGGGAAAAAACATGGAAAATTAGCCCATGGGTGAAATTTAGCCCCTAAATTTTTCCATCCTCCCCTCATTACCATATATATATATTTTTTATCTTAGGCTTCTAGTGAAAAGGAAGAGTGTAATCTTTCACAATGAGACCATATACTTGACAATGTACACATTTAAATGACACTCCACAATAGTCTAAAACCTAAGTATAGGAATGATTTTTTTCTGTATTTGCAATTTGGGCACTAGTGCATCTCTAAGGTTAATGCCCACTAATATATGGGTTATTGTCATAAAATAAAAAAAACTCATATTGTCTTTATTGAATATCCCTAAGGAATTTCTAATTTCTTTAAAAACCTCTTTAGACTAGAAATCCATAGTAAGACCCATAATTTTGATCAATATGGGTGTTAAGTCCATCCTTTTTTGTCACACATCAAAGAATGACATCCACTATTTCAAAACCATAATCATCTAACCCTATCTCCAACAATATTCCATAATATTCTTAGCATCCTCTTCTCAGCACATGGTAAAGGCCATCCATCTATAGACTAAGATAAATAACTTCAAAATATATCTCAACATTGGCTCCCATGAGTCCTTCAACCATGATTCTAGCACCATATTTTCCATCCACATCGCCATAAACTTCCCAACCAATATTTTGGGAGATATATCTACTACTTATTGAATTTTGATATCATCACCCATAGCAAGCTTCATTGGGCTTGACTTTAACTTGACACATTTTTTTTTCTTTTTTCACACGGACTCCTCCCTTACGCTTGAGTTTCCATGCACATATTTTTTCTCTATTTCATAACTTGTGTGTTAAAAAATGATGAAGTCTCTCCCAAGACAAATGAGGATGACACTCTAAAAATGAATAAGGGATAGGGCTATGAATATGTATTGAAAACCCTTCAAAACCCTCAACCATCTGTAGAGAAAATGTTACCATCATTAAGGAATACCTTTGTGCCACTGAGACTGGACACCAAGCACTTTCTAATGGAGTCGACTGCCCCTAGGCTCTACCAACCTATGAGACCCTAGATACACTTTCTTATTGTAAATATGGAAAACCCTTAACCAAACCCTAATCAAAAAAATGAAAATCTATAGAGTAGCCAAAACTCTAGAAAAAATAACAAAGACCTTCTTAGATCAAGGCCTGAACCACCAACCTAAGAGATAGTTACACATGAGGATGGATAGAAGTCATCCTAACATGAAGTCAGAGAAAGAATCTGACTACATGTAACTTTCACCATAGATAACATTAGAATATCTGCCACCTCTGCATGAGAGCTAATGGCCTATAGTTTGTCATAAGCATTGGGACCATGGAAAATTTTAGGGGATAAATTTCGCCCATGGGATAATTTTTCATGTTTTTTTCCAAAAAATATTTTCCAATATTCATTTTTTTCCAATTTTATTTGCACAAAGTCCATATGATAAAAGTATTTTACTCTAGAAATAACTTAAATTTTCAAGAAACTATGTAAAATCCTTTAAAATTTGAATTTTTTACAGAAAGAATGCCAAACATTTTATGGTTGGAATTTTAAGAATTAGTAAGATTCACCAAGGATTCTACACTTTAAGATAAGTATGGATCAGGATAAAATTTTCCCTAATTGGAACCAACCCCAACTAGTATCATCGTAGGTTCAATAATCCCTAAGTTTTGTACCCTCGAAGTGTTGGACCTCATAGCACAAAAGTCATTTTGACCTAGGTGGGAGGCTTGAATAGTGTTGGAGGCACATGGCATGGACTAGATATCTAATCGTTCATAAGGATATAACAAGTAATCATCTTGGTCCACATCCATCAATTCACCTCCCTTAGTGGGCCCTTGCTCATAGAGGAGTGATGGTCCCTAAATAAAAATCCTAACTCCAATTTGTTGCAGTAGTTACTTCATTAATTTAAGCAATGAAATTACAACAATACTCTACAACTTCTAGCTCAAATGTTGATCTGCTTGAAAAGAATCTAACCTAAATTGAGCTAATGTGATACATCTAAGTACTAGGGAGTTATGAGTTTCTTCCAAATGGATCCAAGGGAATTCCAAGCCTCCCTTGAATTGTTTTTTCCCTCAAGAACCACATAAAGTTTCTTAGTGGTTCCAAAAAGCACTGGGCAGTTTCTAATTAACCAATTCTTCAACTCCATTATCCTTCTTCTGTAGTTGTCTCATTATAATCAAGTTTCCTTACTGATTTGTTAAGTGTTGTTATGTTTCATTATGGAGTTTGACATCCTTTTAGTCATTTCTTGGGAGGCAAAGCTCAAGAGAACTCTGCATCCTATAATAGTTAAGGTAATTGTTTTTTTTATATGACTTTAACCATTTTTTGCAGTGATAAGTAAATGCAACTTCATAGTAGTCATGAAGAGGAATTTGTAGCAAGTATAAGTTCTTACAAAGATAATGAACAACATTGATAAATCATTCTACAACATATCTACTTAACACATTTAGATCAAATAACACATACAACCTAAATAGCCCATCACAATTCCTCATAAATACCAAAATACATCAATTTTCAATTAAATAACCAACTAAACTAAAATGTAAATAGTTATGACATATTGGCAATAAATCAAGTCTGAAAATGAAATGTTTTGGGTTTATGATGGATAATTGGAGAGGGAAAACATGAGAAGAAGATGATTATTATGAGACTCATCATACCCACCCAATGAAGGGTTGCACATTCAACCTAAGCAACAAAAACAAAACAAATCATCTTGGTGATCTTCATTATATTCCTCAACTATTGGTTTCTTCTCCAAATAGACCTTCCTAAAATCATAGGCAATGAAATGGGTCTTACTGTCTATACGGTAATACCCTAAATATTTCCCTATTTTTCTCCATATCTCATGTTATGAAACTACATCTATTCCCTTACCCTCTCAAGTCATGAATGGGGCATCAAAATAGGGTAAATATGAAGTAGCCAAGTGTAGCCTAACTTCTTAACACCTCCTTCATAAAATTGTGCCATAAATTAGGGAATATTTAAGGATCCATGTACTTATATTAAAGTAGATTGAAATGTTGGTGAATATTACTAATTCCTAAAATTCCAACCATAAAATGTTGGGTAGTATTTTTGTAAAAATATTCAAAATTTTAAGGATTTTATATAGTTTCTAGAATATTTTGGCCATTTTTAGAGTAAAATGATTTTACCATATAGAACTTGGGTGATTCATTTTAGAAAAAAAATGGAAATTAGAAAAAAAAAACATAGAAATTAGTTCATGGGTGAAATTTAGCTCCTAATTATTTTTGTCATAAATAGAGAACCCTGAAGTCCAATACAATAATGGTGCTCTATCCTCTTCAACTCTAGAAATTTTACTCTACCTAATCTATGAGCATTGCAATGCCACCTTGTAAATGTCTTATTCATTATATTATATTGTGTCAATGCATCATTTTATACTTCTTTCAAGAACATGTCAATCTTGAGGGTCAATAATCATATTGAAATTGTTTATCCATACTTGTTTTAGCTTATTATGTCATGATTTGATGATCAAATCAACATGAAGCTATTATATTCTATATTGTTGCATTTCCTCAAACCTTTTGATCCAAGAGGATCTCTACAACTAAGTAAAATTGATGTTCTCAAATTCTAATGTAAATGTACTCATGTTGAAGAGCTCGTTGAGAGCTTTCCAACAATGATCGAACAAGGTCAAACAAACGTCGTATGATAAAGCTATGGTGTTATGAAGTTTTGGGAAAACGAGCAAAAAAACTGACAGGGTCGACACATGGAATCACCTAAGACTGACACATGGAAGTACTTCCAGGACACATGATAGTACGACCATGACATGTGGCATTATGGGCATGACACATGGTAGTATGGATAGGACACGTGGCAATACATACATAATAGGTGGAAATACAGATGTTGATTGGTCTGTATCAATGTTGATGTTTCATCATGACTAGGTTGTATGGATGTTGACATGGCATGTTGATTGGATGGTATGGATGCTAACATGGTAGGAAAATGATGTGGTAGACTGACGTGGAGATGACATGGTGGAAAACATGACAGTTGATTATGTAGGTACATGGCCGCCACATGGACCAATCAGAGGCCACCACATGGTAGGTTTGATTATCCAAAAAGGGGCTTATCAATTCCAAGAAGGTCGAGCAGGTGGATCGAACCCTGACCTCATAAGAACAAACCCAACAACTTATCGTTGAGCCACCGATGCCACTAGCTATGGTTGATGGAAACATTTTATTTAAATTATATTATTGTAACCTTTGTACCAAAAGTAGATGGTCCGCGGGTTTGACCCCGTCACCTTGCCCAACATTTTGATCATTTTAAGCAATGGGACACACCATATGTCTTGTTAAGGCATACAAATATTTTTATATTTAACCTGTAATATTGCATATTTGAAAAATCACAATGGGCCAAGATTCAACCCCACGACCTCAACAATATAACTGAAGTGATTTACCATTGCGCCAATGGCTAGTTATTGAAAGGTTTTTGTTGAGAATTCATTATTATACAGAATCTTTTCTTGTACAATTGAAGGACCAGGAATTTTCAAGCCTTTTTTAGTGTAGGAAGAGAGGGGGAATTTGTTCCTAGCTATTTTACAGCCTTCCTAGAGAGGCCGAAGACATTTTCTTTCAGGTTGGAGATCCATTGTAATGTAATAAATCATTTGAAGTGCTTTACATTATAATAATAGAGTGATTACACATTTGAAGTGGATCAAAAAGCATAGCCCAAGATGGGTGAACTTCGTTATCAACCTTCTTGTCTAGTCTCTTTATTCTTTCTGATATGCATTTCTTCAATTCAACCTTTCAATTATGCTTTAAGATTTATAATTTAAATTAATTCCATTCACACTTCAAATTATTTGCAAATTAGTCAGTGGATTTCACATCACCTTTTCTCTTCATTATGCAACACTGATATAATGAACGTCCCCCACATCACGGGGCATCAACTTGTTGACCAATATCTCATCATGTTCATTCATAAAGGATTTTTTTTAATTGTAAAAAGTAAAGTCAATTTATTGTAGGTATTGCGGGGGGTGGGTGTGGGGTCTCAAGGGGTTTATAGGTATTGAGGTGTATAAAAAGGGGTATCTAATGAAAATAGGGGTTTCTTTTATTGCAAATATGTATTAAGAGGGGGGTTCAACAAAAGGATTTTGGGAGATATTTACCAATATCTAGTGAAAATAGGGGTATTCTTTAATATTCCATGAATGAAGGCCCTGTGTCATAGGTTCAAAAAGTAAATAACCCATGCCCCACATATGGATTGAGGAACCATTTAATTAAATGAGAAAATGTGTAAGTATGCAAGTAGAATTGTAGAATTATATGATTGAATTGTAAAGAAGTAGACCATGTATGAATGAAAAATGAAGACAATGAAATAATTACAAGTTAAGATTTCATCAAATTAGTTGAGAAACTCATAAAGATACGATGAAAGATAATTGTGTATATGATTAAATTGAATATCTTATTATGACATATTGTTATGATCACCTATTCTGTATAAAAAATATATTATATAAATAAAAGATTTCTTTTTCAAAGGATTATTAAGTGTAAACTCTAGATATCCCTATTTTGATACCAAATTTCCCATAGATTGTAGAGAGAGACTCGTGATGAGGTTAAAAGGGAGTAAGAAAGACAATGCCAAAGTATTAAACTATGAATTATCCATTGATAAGTGCATCATTCCAAATATGTGAGTTTTTTTTGTTTGTTGAATTTATCAAATTATCAAATGGTTACATATGATGTTGCTAGAAATTTTTTTGGACAAGAACCGTGTATGAGGTTTTGAAACGTCCATCGTTTCGAGTGGACACTCCACCCATCATCAGGGAGAGGTTTTAATATTATTCTCAGATGTTCGCATCTCTCATCTTCATGATGGATCCCTCTCCCACAATTCTATAGGAAGAAAACACACATTGATGATGATGAGTGGTGTGTCCACTCAAAACGTTGGACATTTCGAAACCTCATACACAATTTTTATCTAGAAAACTTTCTAGCATTATGACTAACTATGTAAACCTACATACTTGGATACATATTCATATTTTTCATCACATCAAATATATGAGAAATTTTTTACATTGTTCGATATTATATATTAATTTTTTAATTGATATGGTAAAGCGGGTTATATTATTGAAATTTGATATTTCAATATTTTATGTTTTATTTTATATTTACTTAAATTAATAATATGTAAATTTTAGGTTAAAATATTATTAAATTTGATGAGTTTATAATTTGATCATTTACATATATTATGAAAATAATATTTAACTTAATCATAAATAATATTAACTTAATAATAAATACAAATTGAATATACATATATATTTTAATTTAATTTAATTCCTTTCAAAATTTAGAAACCTATTTTGTAATTTTTGTAAGTCTATCGGACATGATGAAAACAAGTTTCATGCACTAGATCTGATGAGAGAATGCACTGTGGATGCATACATATTCCAAGGGGAAGAAGGACCGGAAGAAGGGGTACCACAATATAATACTCTGATAGGTTACAATCAAGGAGGAAGAGGAGGATTCATAGGTCACATAAGAGGAGGATTTGGCAGAGCAAGAGGTTGGATTATATGTTATAATTGTAATCATCCTAGGCACTTGGAGTGAGACTTTCTAAACCCCTATAAGACATGGACTTATTGTAGACAATTGAACCATGCGACAAAAGATTGTCCATAGATGATTGCGAAGTGGAAAGAAAATAAGAACTAGAATGTGTAGATGATAGTTGCAGAGGAGTGTAATGAATGACTTAAGGTAGCAATAGTTATGCGTGAAGGAGCGAGAACATGAGCTGATGTGACAGAGCAAGGAAAGCAAACCGAGCAGTGGGTAAGAAAAGAATGAGAGCCTCCTCCATTGTTTGATCCTAGAAAGGAGAAAGACACGTACCAAAAAGAAAGGAAAGAACTATTGGAGACATAATGAATAACATCAAATTCGACTACGCCACCTTTGTGTGATAGACCACATGTCTGTGACATGCCTCTAGTCTATGACCATTCAGAAAGAATAGTTGAGAAGGTAAGTACACTGAGAAGTTTCTTGAAGAGTTTTTTAGAATTAATGAAGGATGAGATTGCATTAAAAGCACTGTGTAAAATAATTGATCAATGCATGCAAGATAAGGAAACACCTATTATACAACGAGCAATTAACTAAGTACATCACAAGAGAAGGACAAATAAGGAATTCCAACTGAATGCGCAGATAGGAGATTATGACATGGACAATATCATTTTAGACCTAAGATTTGATGTGAATGTCCTTCTGAAGAAAACCTAGGAGACAATGGGAAAATAAAAGTTAATCTAGTCACCTATTTAGTTAAGGTTAGCAAATCAACAAAATATTGTTCCGATCAGAAGGTTATTAGGGGTAAATGTTAACATTGACGGAGTGCACAATATAGCTAACTTTGAAGCAATTGATATAGTAGATGGAAATAAGTCGTATCCAGTGCTATTAGGACTTGATTGGGATTTTGATAACCAGATCTTGATTGATTTGAAGAAGAGATATATGGTATTTGAACCAAGAGACTAGAAATTTATTGCGCCATTGGATCCCACAGAGGGGAGAAGATATGTGGAACCGAAAAAAGGAAAAGAGCTTGATAACCTTTATAATGTGACTGCATGAATGGATGATTATATGAACCCTATTGCTGATGGTGCACTCATATGGTGAAGTATTGGTTCTTGCGCATCAGATTTAGAAGAAGCATTGGAGCATTGACAACATAGATTACATGAAGTATTGACAATAAGATGTGCTCATATTACCCACACGTTATGATGGATTGGAACAGAGGTATGTGATCCCCCGAATTATGATAGAATAACAACCATAGAATCTTTTATAAAATAATTTGAATTGTAGATACCAGATCAACAAAAACTATTAGCTTTAGATGTCATGCTAAAACTGACTTTTGCAAAAATGGTGGGCTGCACATAAGGACATAATAGAGGATTGGCAGTAATGAAAAATATTGTTACATGTTAGATTTGGGGTAGAAAAATAATATATTACGTGGAGTTATACAAGGTTTAGTTTTCCTACAGAACACTCTACACAGTGCATTGCGACATGGAGATCGATACCAAAGCAAGAATGGACGCACTTGTTTATACACACTCTAGATATGATTCTGAAGAACTAGTACTTAGAGATGGAAGTGTGCAAAGAGACAACGGATTGGGAAGAGTTGACTCACAACTTCAAGGTTACTTAAAATTTTTAAGATGATGTCCCTTCAATAGACACAACTTTGCATGTGATCAAGGACAATATTTTCACATCAGAATAATCGATAGAACTAGTGCCCATATGTAGCGTGCATAGATATTCTGCAACAATTCAAGAAGTTTTGGAATGCTAAAATATCGCTAGAGAAGACCAGGAGGATAAAGATCCGAGAAATTTACAAATGCCAAAAACTGAAGGAGAGCACATAGTAGAGGGTCCTAAGATTGAGTCTATTGTCTATACAAAGCCATTGAGAACACACAAAGTGAATATTGGTACAGAGGATAAGCCCAAGTTTTGAAACATAGGAGAATATTGGAATGAAGAGATTGTTGAAAATATTTTTGATTCACTATGTGAATATCAAGATATATTCCCAACTACATTTTCAAAGATAAAAGGGATTGTTGGGGAGATAGGAGAGATGAAGATCCCTTTAAAGCCAGATGTTAATCCTGTGAAGCAGAGACCATATCCATTGAACCCGATATATAAGGAGAAGGTGAAAGTAGAGATAGATAGGATGTTGGAAGCATGAATTATTTAACTTGTCTCAGAGTCATAATGGACTAGTTCGATGGTGGTTCATGATAAGAATATAGGAGGAATTGGAATTTGTGTAGATTTGAGGAAACTAAATGATGCTTTCTTACATGATCCTTTTCCTACTCCATTTACAGATGAAGTCTTGGAGAATGTAGGAGAACATGAATCCTATTCATTCACTGATGTATTTTCAAGGTATCATCAGATTAAGATTGCATGAGAATATGGACATAATACTACATTTGTGACAAAATGGGATGCCAACAGTACACAATTATGCCTTTGGGATTGAAGAATGCACTAACGATATTCTCTAGAGTGGTTTTAGAAATGTTTAAAGAGTTTATTCATAAATTCCTGGAAGTATACTTGGATGACTGGAGAGTGTTTAGTTTGATGAAAGACCATGTTGAAACTCTCTGCTTGATGTTGGAAAGATGGAGGCAATTTCAGATAACTTTGAACTTAAAGAAGTGCATCTTCTACACACCATTTGGTATTTTTCTAAGCCATGTAGTATGCAAACAAGAATTGTTGGTTGATCATGCAAAGATTGTTGTAATTGTTGATTTACCACCACCCTCTTTAGTGTGACAGTTATGAGCAACGTTGGGTCATACATGGTAGTACATGAAGTTTATTAGAGGATATGTTCAGATCACAACTCCATTGGAAAATTTGTTGAAGAAGGAGGCGAAAAATTTCAATGGAATGAGGAATTCGATAAGAGTTTGGATACTTTGAAGCATCAGTTAGTTACCATGCCAATTTTGGTATTTCCATATTGAAAGAAAGAATTCTATGTTCACATGGATGTGTCATCTGTAGCATTAGGTGCAGTTCTAGTAGAACAAGGAGAACGAGATTTAGATCACCCCATTGCATTTGCCACTAGGAAATTGTCAACTATGAAAAAAAAGTATACTACTACAGAACGTGAAGGATTGGCAATGATGTATGCACTGTAAAAGTTTAGACATTATCTACTGTGTTCACATTTTAAAATGTACACAT
>JASDQU010107083.1:136190-147318 GCA_032191745.1 Picea mariana
TGAAGGAGATATGTTAGGTGCAGTAGGAAATCTGAAGTTTGCAGACCATGAATTGGTAGACGTAAAGAAGTTTCCATAGTTAGCACCAGATAAGCACATGCACACAAAACTCATCATGGATTCACAGGAAGTTATATTAGAGCCAAAAGAGTGGGCAGTAGGGCTGGAGAAAATAGGCTTTTTGAATATGTTAGAAAATTTTCATTTTGGTAAGAGCATAGAAATTAACATCTACATCAAGTTGTGATTGATCTGTGTCCATGGAGTATTTTTATGGTTGGATAGGCTGGTGTTGATAGACACTCAAATCATTGCACAGATCACTAGGTTACACTTTGCAGGGGAAGACCCACTACCATTATTCACGGATAAATCTAAGGAGAAATCCTTGGCAAAGAAGATGAAGGATAAGTATGACACACATAGAGGAGCACTCAATTTGGAAATTACAAGTATTAATGATGATACTAGAAGGTTCGCGATGTACGATGATTTGTAATTTGTTGAGTAAATGTAGCAAATATCAAGTACCAGCAGGTGCAATAGCAATAGTTAAGAATTGCATTGCAAGAGTACAAATGAACTGGGCGATGTTCCTAGTAAACCAGTTCTTGATTGCATTAATGGCTTGGAGGGAGTCAAAACACACTTAATTTCTTGGAGTTGTGAAGAAACCATGTTTGGCAGTAAGATATGTGAACTTGTGTAATATTGTGCACAAGGAAAGATAGTTGGATAATAACATCACTTTCTATGTTTATAAGGATGTAATTTGGTAGAGCATTCAGGATACACCGCGCATACTATCGTAGGTAGTGGAAGCATACAAGGAGATTGTGCATTTTAAAGAAAGAATACACCATATGTATAACTGAGCTAAGAGGGACCCGGATCAACAATGGCTAACGATCCGATATAGTTTGATAGGAGAAGAGGTTGGACAGATTATAGAAGATTGGGAGGAAGAATGGAAAACCAAAGTACCAAAAATAGAGCATTCAGAAACACAACCACCAGAGAACGATCCATAAGAAGAAGAAGAAGAAGATGAAGGATAAGGAAATGGAGCAGGAGACACACAGAAAATGGTACCGCTCCTTGGAGAGAAGAGGAAAGAACATGATAAGGGGAAATCAATACACCAATGCAAGAAGATGAAAGCATTCAAAGAATCCCCCCCCCTAAGCCTTGACAGAAGATGACCTAGAGAAAATAGGAAATTAAATAGAGGAAGTGACACACGAAGTGTTTTAGCACGCGATGTAGAAACAAGAGAAGATACACACATATGTGCATGAGTCTATAGCTTCATTGCATCAGATTTTGGAAGCAGCCAAGATAGCACCAAAGAAAAGGATAGAGGTAGAAAAGATGGTGAGTACAACGAATATTATAGAAGCAAGATCGATGACCTCTCATTCATTAGAAGTACTAGTAGAATGCTAAATGATAAAGATATCACCATGGGCTATAGAGTTCCCCTTGATAGAGATGTAGGAGCAAGCTCAAGCATTAAGTCACATTGACTTAGTCTTATCGCATTTTCCAATGAATGTATTAAAGAGTTTGCAGACAAGTGTTATGCAGGAGATAAATTTGTGCCTAGAGTCGACGATAAAGGAGTTGACCAAAATGACAAATAATAAGGAAAAATTGCAGATATAATACAACAAAGTTATGATGGAGTGGGAGGAGGCTGAACATAAAGAAGAAAAGATACAACATGCAATCCAAAAGTTTTATAGCGGCATTCCAGAGGTCCTGAGGGAAGTAGATTCTCCATTAGAAGAGAAAGTGTTGAATATTAGCGAAGCCATTCATGGATTTCGTGCGAAGATAGTAGACTTAGAAGCACACACTATGCTAAGCACTCCACCTAAGGAAAGGGATCAGAGGGAGAAGACAATGATGACAATAGTGGAAAGTATCAAGAGTTTGGAGGAGAAGTGTGCCAAGTTGTATGAAGAAAGCACACAAGTATGGACTGAGCTAACATAAGATGTAGAGTTGCAAGGAAAAAAGCAGAAGTTGAAAGTTGTGCTAGACAAGGCATAAAAGTTTAAAGAGACGATGAGCACTTCCACCTCTAGAAAATATGGCTAGAATTGCAGAGAATAGGAAGCTATACTTATACATAAACCAAATGAGAGAAGAACAAAAATAACATGCACAAAAGATTGAGACACCGCAGGAGGGAGCGTTTTGGGTAACATAGGAACTTATAGTTGCACAAGGAATAGTGAATAAATCTGTGCAAGAGAGTATAGAGAAGTTGAAGACCCATATTAATATAAATACAATCGAGGGAATTTTTCAGAAGGAAACACAAGTAAAGAAAAAGGTTGTGATTGCAAGAGAAAATTTCTAGAAGTTCATGGTGACATGGAAGAAGTTTATGAAGTGGCTCGAGATGAGCCACAAGTGAGTGTTGGGGGAGTGGGAAATTTTGGGAATTGTGAAGGAGAAAACCATGCAACAAGTCGACTAAGGGGTAGTGCACATGGAAGAAAGGAAATCAATTAGCACATTTTCGGGGGTCAACGCGCAAAAGAAAGAAGTTAGTTAGGCATTTTGGTCTAATTTTGTAACGGGCTAATCCCTAATGAAAATGTATAAATATGTAAAGGGTTTTCGGGTAGAGGAAAGCTTGAGAGTGAGAATGAGTTAAGTGTGCATTGTATGCACGAATGGAAAGATAATTTTGGGGTATAACTAAGATATCATGTATGAGCACAGTGCACACCTTTTGTAAGAGATGATGTTGAATGATAATATCAGAATCTCATCGTTGTGGACGTAGGCCATATTGGTTGAACCACGTTAAAATATGGTGTCTTTGTGTTATGCTGCGATGTGTGTGTTTAATGTTTTGTTTATTGCATGCACTTAATGTATGTTGATTAATATGAATATGTTATTTGCTTTGATGGTTTTGCACACATGATGAATTTTATAATGAATGAATGCTAAGTAGAATGGTTACAATGGATGCCTCGCATTCCTCCATGACTGTGAAAAACTGGTTATTGCAGTCCCCATAGATACCTCGAGTGAGACTTCAACTACTTGCAGGTGATGCCGAAAGGGACGGTATTTTAGCGGATTTGTTGGTGAATTAATGTTGAACCTCAGGTCTACCCACTACGTGCCAACAATCTCTCTTAATTCTATTATATACCAAGAGATATGGAGTTACATCCGAATAATACACGTGTGATAAATATAATTTCATCTCTTTATATAATATATGATGACAATAGTATTTTATCCCATGATGAATGTGGGATAACTCTTTTACATTAGAGTAGACATTATTAACTTCCAAATTAATACATTTCAACAATACCACACAAGGAATCATTACATATTTCAACACCTTCGTATAAATATCTTGGAATTGATATTCATCACAAGCTCAATTGGAACTATAGCATTGAGAAAAGGATAAATGGCAGGTGGAAATCTTATTATGGGCCTAGAAATAATTGTAAATTTTTAGACCTTTGGCTATGGGATAAGAAAATGGTCCTCTTTGAGACTCTTATCACTCCTATTATCGTATATGGATGTGAAGTTTGGGGATGTAGTATCTCTCGAGAATCCTAGATAAAGATAGAGCAAATCCAAAAGAATTTTATAACTTATAATCTCAAAATTAAAGGCAATATACCATATCCTATCCTCATAGAAGTGAGCCTTTCCCCCATTGTGAGACCAAGTATGATTAGGTACTTAATGTACAAGAAAAATATAAACAACATGGATGACAAGAGGCTCCCCAAAATTGCTCCAAACTCTAGCCAAAATCAACAATGGCTCAAGCAGGGATGGCATAATTATGCCAAGTCTTGGCTAAATAATTGGGGAATAAAAGAAGTTATTATGTAGAATATTGATGATATTAAAAATAGTGTACAAGCTAAATTTAAGGAGAATCTATGGTGTGATAAAGAATTAGAGGATAAAATAAAATTAAGATATTATAAGGAAGTGGTTAACCCTAATGTTGAAGATCAAAAGTATCTCTCTATTTTGACTAACATAAAGAAGAGAAACAATATTGCTAAAATAAGAACTAATTCTCATGAGCTGTATAGTGAAACAAGGTGTTGGGAAATCCCCAAAACACTGTGGTAGGAAGAATATGTCACCTTTGTGACACCAAGAGGGTTGAAGATGAAATCACTTTCTTGTAGAGTGCCCTGTGTATACCCAAATTAGATCTCAATTTCAAAATATTTGTCACAATGTCGACCTTCCTAACCTTCTAAGTCATCAAAATTTTAATGATATTGGAACACTTCTCTTGATGCTTTTAAAACATCGAAATAACATTTTAATAAATCCAAGTAACCTCTTACTATTAGTAAGGTTCGATACACCAATTTTGGTCTCTGTGGACGTTAACCATCATCATCATTATGTATATATCGTTATGGTTGATAAAAAAAACAATGAAGAATGTTGCCCAATAATATTACCTCAATTTCCTCATTTTCTATTTGTTAATTTGTTTTGTTTTTTAGAGTTTTATTTTCATATATATAAATATTTGTTAATAACTATTATCTAGTCATAACAATAAACCCTAACTAATTATGGATCAGTCTCCTCTTGCTGAAATCTTCAACCCTAATCTTCATCTCTAGTTCATACCCATATTTTCAACACACATGATCATTGATTAAAACTATATTGTGTAATACATCTTCAATTTATGCCAAGATCATAATATGGTCATAGGGGGAGATTAGGAAATATTTCCAAACTTTCAATTAATCAAAATGAAAAGGAAGCAACTATGAATTGACACTTTGTATATTGATCTATAGTAAAGAGAGAAAACATGAAATGGAGACATGATTGAACTACAATGGCTAGGGTTTACCCTAGCCACCATCATTATTTGATCCAAATCATTGCAATTGTGTCGTATTATAAATACCATGTGCATGGGTTTGAGAGATTTGGTGCTGATTTGTTGCCTAGGTCACAAATTTGGGCAGGGGTGGGCCATTTTGCGAGTCTGGAGCTTCATGGGTTAGTCTCTCATGTAAAATTTTAGAGGAAGTTTGCTAGTTATTTTTTTGGGTGTCAAGAATATCTAGGAGATGAAAATGTTGGTGTCATGGACTAGGTGGTTCAACCTCCATAAGTTGGGTAACCATATTTCCCAGACCATTAGTTAACATATCGTGGCCAGAAGGAGGGTGAAAGAGGTGAAGGGAAAGAAGCAACAAAAGGTGGTGAAGAGTCAAGGGAGTGGGATTTCCTTAGTGGTTGGTGACGATGTGGGTGTAAACTAGATACTTGATTTTACAGGAAATACTTTGGTAGGGAAATTCATGGGTCAGAGGGTGAATTTGAAATAACTCAGAAGTTGGATTCAATAGGTGTGAGTTACCATTCTTGGTTACAATTTTTCCTTTCATGTTCTCTTGCATGGATGGCTAGGGTTCTTATTCAATTCTAAGGTAAAATATTTATTCATTATTAAAGGAGCATGGTTCATGGATATTTTTTTCCTTATCCATGATGCCATGTCATCCTTTATTTGATGCCAAATATGAGATTATAGAGAAAACTCTAGTCTGGGTAAAGCTGCATTCCTTACCCATGGATATTTGGATAGTATAATCCCTTATAGTTATTTGAGAATTTTCTTACTAAGACACTTATCATTGATGATATCGTTTTTACTAGTAAAGTTAGGTTTGTGGTGAGATTTCTAGTCGAGATAGATATCCATCTTGATCTTTACGAGTTGATGGATTTTGTAATGGGTGGTCGAAAAATATTCCCAAATTATTGATTATTATAGCATCCCATTTAGATGCACAAGGTGCCATTCCTATGGCCATGTGCACAACGAATGTGAAAAAGTTTTTATTAAAAAGGTTTAGTGGAAGAAGGAGATATTGGCTGAATATTGTGGTAGGGAGGGTAAACCTATGGATCCAATCTAAAGGAAAGATGTTGAGAAATGAGGTTTATAAGTTCATGGCTCAGTTAGTATCCTCGAGGGAAATGTCAAGAGATGGGGGATGTGGTGGAGGTCAACTTGCAGGTTGGGGACCTTGATGTACCCTTGATAATGGCCTCATGATCAATGTTGGGGAAACATGATGTGTTGGATTAGGAGTTTGACTTGGATTGGTATGCACCATCCTCGACAAAGAGGAAATATTACAAGAAATGTATAGTAATGGAGGATATCAAGCTTTTGAGTAAGTCTAATACACTGTCTCTTAATCCATTTGTGGTGTTCTCTGTTTTTCAAAAGATGGAAGAAGTAGACAAATTTCCTATGGAAATAAAGAAAAAGGTTATTTGTAGTGGTATGATTGTCTCTCTATTGATTCATTTGAATTTGTTTGGAGGGGTTGTGATTCGGGATTCCACTAATGTCCAGTCATGTGAGTCTATTCATTCCATTAATAGGGAAAATCATTTTGGTGGACAGGATAGTCAAGTCACCTCAGACACCTCTATGTGGGGGGGAGGGAATTACCTCCTACATCCAAGGATGGGATTGCCCCCATCATTTTACCAGATTCTAGGGTTATGGGTTTGTACTACCCAAAACACCTTGGACCTATGACTAGGGAGGAATTCATATTTGAAACTAGCACATGAGAAAGAAATTAAATAAATGAACCAAGGTAAACAGAGGGTTGATTACAAGGGCCCTCAGAGCAGGCTTAAATCCCTCCTCGATGTCCCAATGAAATTAATTTCGGTTAATATGAGAGGCTTGGGGGGTTGAGCCAAGAGATGAACCTCAATCTATTTTTGGAGTTAGACACACTAGATATAGTTACGATACAAGATATAATGGGAAAGAGAGGCCAATTATTTTTTGAACTCAAAAAGTCTTTGGGGGGGATGGGACTTCCTTGCTTTAGGTTCATAAGGGTTTTCAGGGGGTTTGATTACTGTTTGAAATCATAATGTATCTCTTATTAATCCTTTTTATGTTCATTTAGGATTTTTTACAGAGGTATATAGTAAACTTTTGTGCTTGACTTTGAATTTACTAAATGTGTATGGGCCTTATGAGGGTAAGAAAATTTATTGGGATTTTTTTTTGTTTGGAATATTTTAAAGTGTATAACCTCATCATTTGGGGGGACATAAGTATTTCTTTGAATAGAAGGGATATATGGGGGTCGAATGTTATAGTTTATATATTATCTAGATTCTTTCATAAATTGTTTAATCACGCAGATGTTGTGGACATTAATCCCATTAAGCTCAAACCAACTTGGAGAAATACTAGATCAAGGGTAGATTGTGTTTCCAAGAAGATTGATAGATTTTTGATCCATGAGGACTTTCTACAAAAGGTGGAAAGGTATTTGTCATGGGTAGGATCCAATATATGCTCAAATCACTTTCTTGTTGTTTTGGAATTGGATAAAAATGATCCAAATCTGGGAGCTCCAACTCCTTTCAAGTTTAATCCAGAATGGGATAGAAAGGAGGAGCTTCAAGATCTATTGAAGGTAAATTGGTTGAGGTATGATCCCTCATAGGAAGGCTCTTATTGGGAACAATTTGTAGGGGATTTGAAAATATTTAAGGAAAAGGTGGTTGGTTGGGTAAGCAAAAGACACAGCGAAAGGGATGGTCAACTAAATGAAGTGGAGAAGAACCTGTAATATCTTTTCTATACTAATATGGGATGTGAACTCAGTGATGAGGATAAGTTAATTTTGAAGGATTTGGAGTAGAAAAGTTGAATTTAATTCTAGAGAGGGAAAGGTAATGGAGGCTCAAGACTAGGGCTACCTAGATTGAATTGGGGGATCAAAATACCAAGTTTTTAAAAAACTTTTCCAATCATAGAAAGAGTGTTAACACAATCAAGGAACTAACCAATAGGGAAGGGAGGAACATAAACAACTTTTAGGGTCTATAATAATTAGGAGTGCAACCTTTTGAGGATGTGTTTAAAGAAACAGATAGAGAAAACATAGAATAAATTTTCATGGTGGCATCTTACTTCCCTAGATTGGTTGGAGAAGAGGAGAATGAGAGAATGTATAGGGTATTCACAAGGGAGGAACTTATTTATTTTCTTATCTCATTTAATAAATACAGAAGTATAGACCTGGATGGTTGGACTGTGGAATTCTATATTGATTTTTTTGACTTGTTGGGTGAGGACTTGCTCAAAGTTGTTGAACAAGTGAGAACTTCTAGGACAGTGCCTGCATATTTTAATTCCACGTTTATTTCTCTCATAAAAAAAGTGTATTTTCCTAAGAAATTTGATGGATTTATTCCTATCTCCCTATGCAACCGCATTTACAAAATTATTTCCAAGGTCATTACAGATATGTTGAAGATTGTCCTCTTAGAAATAATCTCACCTAAGTAGTTTGGGTTCCCGGAAGGACACCAAATACATGAGGCTATATGATTAGCAAAAGAGGGATTGCACACTATCAAAACCTCACATATGTCAGTAATAGTGATCAAGTTAGATATTTCTAAGATGTATGATAGGGTTTCATGGTTTTACCTTCGCCTACTCTAATTCACATAAGGTTCTCACTTCCTCTAGTCAAGTGGATTATGGGATGTGTGGCTATTTACTCATTTGTAGTATTGATCAATGGATCATAATAAAACTTCTTTAAGTATTCATGGAGGCTTAGACAGGAATTTCCACTCTCACCCTACCTCTTTCTTTTGGTAGCATATGGATAAAGTATAGCCATTAGTGGAGCTAGAAGAATGAGGAGAATCAAAGGTGTGAGAATAGGAACATCTTAGTCCCTCACACACTTGTTATTCATAGATGATTTTCTACTATTTAATTTTGTATTGGAAATGGATAGTTGAAGTTTCAAGAACATTTTACAACTTTACAATAAGGATACATGCATGGAAATAAATGAGAATAAGTCTGTAGTTTATACAATTGGTTTGGAAGGTAATCAAGATTTATGTATTGGAGTATGTTTTCCATTTCAACACTTAGACATGTTATAAGGGGTTAAGTATATGGGATTTAGTCTTAATCATAATTACTATGAAAAGGAATATTGGTATTGGATACACTGTCTAAAATTGAAATATACATCTTTTTTTTTGCAATAGGTGGATCTCTAGGGGAGGTAGATTGGTTTTAATAAATTTAGTGTTAGGCACTATACCAATATACTAGCACACCCTAGCTCATATACCTAAATGTATTCTTAAAAAATTTAGAAAGTTTTTTTTTTTTAATTTTTTGTGGCAAGGGATATATTATTACAAAGGAAATCATTTAGTTAAGTCGTAGAGGATTTCAGCTCCAAAATCCCTGGGGGGATGGGTATAAAAAAATACATTTATTTTGTAAATATCTGGAAACAAAATCATTATGTAATGTCATCACAAAGGAGAGTTTGTGGAAAATGATTCTCATATAGAAATACATTGCTTCAGGAACCATCTTACACTAAATTAGAAAGGAAAGGAAGAGTATAGTCAATGTATCCAACCAATGGAAGGAAATGACACTAGCCTTCCCAGTCTTAGGCTCTTATCTAGTAAGGAGAGTGGGAGATGGATCACCAGTAAGAGTGAGGGAAATTGCACTAATGGGGTGTGGTAGAGACATATTCATCCTTGAGGAAATCATACAACACCTACAAGTAGTTGGCATATGTATACTTAATTTGATTTATAGCCTACATGACACATCCCTGTAGTCTTAAGGCTAGAGAAAGGAAGTCAATATTGGTTTAAAAGGAATTTGACCCAAAGGATGGATTACCTTTTACTAAAACTAAATAAGGAACATATAATATCGAACAATCCCATGGATGAATTAATATGGGCTCTATATGGAGAACGAGGAAATTATATCCCTAGTATTGGATACTTAGCTCTTTTTGGACTAGGACTAGGACTAGGCGATGACAAATGGTGGTGGCAGAAATTTTGGAAATTTATGGCCCCTCCCAAGTGTAAGTTTTTTATGTGGATCATATTGAATAATAAAGTTTTAACAGAGGAATCCCTCTAGAAAATAAATAGAGAAGGTCCAAGTATTTGTTTACTTTGCAAGTGTAAGCGAAACACTTCACATTTGTTCTTGCAATGTGATTTTTCTTAGAAAGTTCGGGTCGAGTTTAGGTATATTTTGGGTATCTAGAACTTATGGAAATGTAAATACATGGATACATGTCTTGATGGTTGTTTTACTCAGCAAGATCTAAAGTGCTTTAGGGAAATCCCATTTTTGGCTACTCTGGGGAATATGGATAACTAGAAACTTTATTTTATTAGAAGAGAATATGATGCCTACTTTCTAGGTAGATGCCCATGTAAATGCTTCATTTTCATATTATAAGGTTATTCCAAAAGTTAAACCACTGAGAATACTATCAAAGGTATATGTGGAAAATACTTTAGCTTGGGGATATTTTTATGTGTCTTGTCAAGGCCCAAATTCTGTTAGTCGGACTGGCTTCATTCTATATCCTTCAAAGACCCACAAATTTCAAGTCAAAGGTAATATAGGAAGATGAACAAATAACCAAGGGAAATTCAAGGCCTTATACTACTTAATAAAATTTACTTTGGATAGAGGGATTGATAAGCTTTAGGTCATGGATGATTTATCTATAGTCATTAATTGGATGAAAGGACACCTCCACATAAAAAATAATTCTCTCCTTCCATTATCACAATAACTAAAGGAAATATCTAATCATTTTATTTGGGTCAGCTATACTCATATCTATAGAGAGAAAAAAAAGATTATTGATCATATCTCAAAGGAAGGAATTCAACAGCCTGAGCTTAATGATTCCTAGGGAGAAGTACAAGATGGACATACAATGGTTTTACAATATTTTTCATTTAATGATTTATAAACTCCTTTTGAACTTGTAATATGCCAATATATGGGACTGTTAAGTCTACCATTTGTTTTCAATTACTTGATAGATAGTTTTCTTGATATTATGAAGGTTGGGGATCTTTTTCGATGTATTACTATAGTGAAATATTCTAAAGAGATATATCTCCGGATGATCCTTTTTGGACTATGCGTAGAGAACCTGAGTATTGTATTTTTCTTTATCTCAATTAAAAATGCATTTTTTCTTGGAAAAAAATATATTATCTA
>JASDQU010107083.1:167307-190470 GCA_032191745.1 Picea mariana
ATGAAACATAGTGAAGAATATTTTGATTGTACAAGAAAGGATTGCTTGAGGAGTTTTATCCTTCCATAAGGATTAATATATGGTGTTACCCTACCTCAAGGGTTTTCTCTATTTCTTGTGTTCATGTTATGGTCAATGGTTTATGGTTTATTCTTGGTATTATTGAAGTATATTTGTATATCTGGTATAGGTACTTAACAATTGGTATCAAAGCACTTTCCTTGGTCAAAGAAGGGAATAATTTTTTTTCTCTTTTTGCAGAATTTTTTCTAGGGAAGAAAAAAAGGGCGGCGCACTTCAAGTTCATATATGAAGCTTTACAAGATGAATTTGGAGAATTTTTTATTTTATTTTAATTCCTCTCATAAAAATACCCAATTTCAAAAAAACAATCAGCTGAAACGGAGTTTGGGAAGTAAAGTTATGAGCATTTTAAATTCAGCAGTTTTTTAGGGTTTTTCCAGAAAAAGTTGTGATTTTCTGTCGTAAATTATTGTTCTATTTTTGGGGGTTTTCATAGAAAGATGTATTTTACAGGGAAATGTGATGGCCCTAGTATTGAAACATTCATTATAGAAAGAAATTCAGCATGGGAAGATAATTGACCCCATTGGGTAGATCTCAAATTGCAAGGTGATGCTGCCATTTGGTGGAAATCGCTTGATTATAAGGAGATGATGACACTCTCCAATGGAGAATTTGAAAAAATATTGTTAAATAAGTGGTCTCATGGAAAAAATAAGGATACAGAGAGAACCAAGAGTTTGTTTTCATGTGACAAATCTATATTACAGGTTCATGGTTGTATTCAGAAATAAAATATCATTGTTTCTATTAACCCTAGTTGCATGCATAATTTTATCAATGTTCAGTTGGTTAATAGATTGCAAGTTCCAGTAAAGAATATTCAAAGCACACATGTTGAGGGTGAAAATGTTCAATTTTTTAAAGATTTGAAGATTACCATGGATAAATATGTGTTGCATTCAGATTTTTATGCTATGGATATGGATGAAGTGGATATTGTTTTGGGATATCCTTGAATAATATTAGTGGGTACCATTAATATTAATGTGAAAAACAAGTTTTTGAAGTTGTGGTACAAGAAAAAGAAAATCACATTGCAGGATGTGTCTTTTAGTAAGAAAGATGGGCCCATGGAAGCTAGCAAATAAGTTATTGTCGAGTCTGAAGTTGAATCAGAGGCAGAGTCTACAGAAGGAGATGAAGCAAAACTACAAGAAGGACATAATCATAAAGCTAAGGAGGTCATTGAATCAAAGGCACAAAGTGTTGCATATTTGAAGAAAAAAGAAAAAATTCCTACAGTTGTTGTATATCACCATCCACATCATATAGAGACACACCAGTCATCAAGGAAAGGGCATGTGCATCAACACATTTATACACCAGTAGGGCACCAGATAGGAAACCGATAAAGAGGTGCATGGAGGATTACTGACACTACGGGAAGAGCTCAAGCTACAAAAAAAATCTCATGGCAACCCCAACATGATGCAGAGAAAGATCAGGGTGGCAACGCAACACATAGACATCATGTTCGACTTTCATTGGGATAGATGGATGGTCCTACTTGGTACCAGTTGGCTACATTTCTTAGTCGGTCATATTGCATGGTTTATTCTCATGTTTCAAGGATGAAACCTATGAAGGGGGATGGAATGTAGTATACCTAGGTAGGTAATATGGGGTACCTAGGGAGGTACCCAATGGGAATGTAGTTATGTGTTATTAGTGGAAGTCATTTAATATATGAGAATGTGGTCATTCAATGTAAGGTGGACTAGGTCTCCTATATTAATAAAGGCCCACTATGGTAGTTGGATGTAATAAATGTGAGAAGGCTCTCTATAAGGTTGCTAGGAGATAGGGAGAGCTATATAAAGAAGTGTAAGTAATGTAATGAAACATAGTGAAGAATATTGTGATTGTACAAGCAAGGATTGCTTGAGAAGTTTTATCCTTCCATAAGGATTAATATATGATGTTACCTTACCTCAAGGGTTTTCTCTATTTCTTGTGTTCGTGTTATGGTGAATGGTTTATGGTTTATTATTGGTATTATTGAAGTATATTTGCAGATCTGGTATAGGTACTTAACAGTGTGTCAATGTTGAAAATAAAATTGAGAATAACATCTTTAGAGATCATGCAATCCTAAAAGTTGAACAATCCATGAAAAGTATTGGATCCGACTACAAGAATATTATGCTTAGATGTACCATTTGATATGGAAAATCCACTTAAGAAAAAATTAATAGAGAATAATATACAATGAAGCATAATAAAAATTGTAGGATGGATAGGGAAACCATTTGATTGAGACCAACTTACAACAATGCAAAAAAAACCCACATACCCAAGGCAACCATTCCAAAATTCCATAGGACTTTAGCTAACTCTAAGAACCACCTTGAAATGAGAATGCATTACCAAAAAATAAAAAAGGGGTAGTGGAAGTGTCAAATAGGTCACTATAATAACCTAGTGAGCCAAAAGGAAGGCCACCCTTGTAACCATCTAGAACTATAAATATACATGAGAGAGAGAGAGAGAGAGATTTAATACCCAAATAAGAATAGTTTTGTGTACCTAGCCACAATATCCTTCGTACATGTTATCCCCATTTTGTGGGATAACTAATGAGATTATGTCTCTAGGCCATCATTTTGCAGATATGGAGTGTCAAGAGACTACATGAATCGCAATATCCTTTTGCATAGATGTAGACCCTTCTCACCACCACAGAGGTCATAGATTATCATATGGCATCCAACACACTATATGGCTTCTGAGAGGCAATGGTCCTTTCTCCATGAGGTACAAGTTAGGTATTATGGTAAGTGTCATTTCAATATTTGAGGCATTTGAATATGTTGTATCTTAGACTGCTTTAGATTTCATGACATATGCTTGGACATTATGCCTTTTTCCTTGCTTCACCTTCGTGGTTGACATTGTGCCCTAGTAAATGGTCTTCCATGGGGATGGGTTTTCTATTAGGTACTCCCTTGAAGATCCATCATACCATTCCTAACCATATTACCACTTTCCATCACCATTTCCCCCCATTTCCTTACCTCTTGGGATTTTAGGGTGTATTGACCCAAGAAGGGGTTGTCCCTCATTCTATGTGAAGAAGGGGATGAAGGACCAGAGGGATTTCTATTGGGTAAAATATAAAAGCCTATGTATAAACTTTTCATATGCTTCACCTAGGGATCACCCAAGAAAGCAATGAAACACTTATCTGTAAGAAAATGGGGACCCACAAGAATAATGATTAAAAATGCTTAAAGGGTTAGTTGGAGGATGGGAGGTTTTATTACGAGTCGACCTATAATTATCATGGATATTTAATGGTATGACATTACCCTCATTTGGTCATTGTTGATGCTTGAATCCATCGGGACCGAAACAGAAACCTCATGGGGATATAAATCCCCCTGTGTTTTTATAGAGGTGGTACTACTCTTTGTTTCAAGATTTTCTTGGAACTCTAGATTTTTAGAATATAGGACTTTGCAGAAGTCCGTTGTGATAATCAAAGAAATATAAATATTGCAAGAAAAAATAACAAGAAAGAAAATGTTTTTTTTCTTTTTTCTTTTTAAAGAAAGTTCCTGAGAAATGACCAGGAACCACACACTTCATACACTTGAAAAAGATAGACAATATTTCCTCACATCCATCATAGTTAAACTAAAGATTTATGATCACATAAAATAAAAGAAGATGGTTTGAATTCATAAGATAAATTTAATAGAGTAAAAACATGGGGAGCTCAAATAAATATAATGATAGATCAATATCAAATACTTTATACTCAAAACTAAGAGTTACAAAGTACAGTCAAAATTGATCCCAAAATAGTTCTCTTGGGATTTCTGAAAAATATATAGTTTGTTACAAAGCCTTGAAATTTAAATGCATGTTTCCTTAGGATTGGGATTGGGGCTCCCACGAACCATAAAGAAAATATGAACAAGAAGTAAGATGTAGAAGGACGATGGTGGGCGATGACAGAGTAGCAAGACCTAGAAAGAAGACAGAGAGAAGTTATCAAATTTTGGTTAAACCTTTCTAGTTAAAGAAGCAGAGTAATTGGATGAAAACTTGATAAAGAAAGAAAGTTATGGTCATCATGAACTTACTAGGATGGTCTCTCGTGTCTTTTCACTTTCTTTCTGTTGTCCTTTTATTATCTTCATTGACGGTCATAGGAACCGTCTCAACTGTTTCTTGCCTTTCTTTGGTTAATTTGTCAATTGCCTTTCCAAACCAATTTTCAATATAAATTTTCATTGGTGCGACATTTATTTCATGCCGTATTTTAATGTTGAATAACTCACCTTCCAAGTCTCTTAAGTCAAGGTAAATACCATGTACTTCTTCCTCGATATCTTGATTTTTCATGGAATAATCAACTAGCCAATTGTCTATTTCATCTTCATTATATTTGAGTATGCCATAAAAAATTTCAACTGATAACCCTTTGAATATCGCAACTTGTTTGTCAAATTGTTGCTTTGTTATAAAAATTGAGTTGAGAATTAATTTAGGGTCTTGTACCTCATTAGTACCTCCTTCTAGATCTATCTTCGTGAGTCTCTTGAACAATTCTTCTCTTTTCAGGATGGCTTCGCTGCATGCTTGAACAATGGTACTCAAATTTTTAATATTTTCCTTCCAGTAAGCATTTAACTATTTTATTTGACTTGGGGAAGGCAGAGCATCCTCTCTTCTTCTTAATTTCATCATGTTTGAGACTTTAATTCCAAATGGTAATACAAAATCAATGTAGAAACCTTCTCTTTTTTTTTATCTCAGCTTGCAGATATTTATGAAATGTGTGTGCCCTTGAGCCAAAAGAAACAATGTTTTTTGAAACCTCTCATGCTTTTGTTATTAGTGACATTATCTTCTTAATATTTTTTTGTACATAAATCCTGACCGCTATGAGTAGGATTGAAGACCCTTTCAACTTAATGGTAGGTGTTGTTGGCTTGATCATTGACAAAGGATTTTCCAAGATTGGAGGAGGCATTAAGGAATTCTCCAACTCGCTGATCCATTCTTTTAGTTTGGAATTTCCATCTTCCAACCCGTCAATGGAATTATCAAGAGCATCACTGGTTGTCTTGTGAATTTTAGAGATTTGGGACAGCCACATGTCTTTTAGGTCAACCTCTGAGTGATATTTTCCTTTTTTATTTTTCTAATCACCTCTTTCCACAATCAATTTTTTAGACTCCTTATAAAAAATAACACTTTGAAAAGTGAAGGATTCCTCTTCCCTAAAAATCTCATTTGCAACAACTTCCAATAAAACATTTTTTTGAGTTACAATTTTTGGTTGTTCCATCGCGGGAAATATTTTATCAATATCCAACTCCAACTCCATGTCATTCAGAGAAAATATTTGGATGTCATTTTCTATGAGGTTGTCCTCTTCCTCTTGTATTGATATTTTTCTTTTCTTTCTTACAAGCAATTTATGCGAATTCTCAATTTTCCCGGGGGACGGGGGGGGATTTGTTCTCTCCTCCACAACTTGAACTACTGTTGGCAATATTTATATTTGGGTGAGCCATTGGAGCATTGCTCTGAGATGTGGTAGTTTTGGGTGTAACAACTGGATACTAGGCGGTCCTTTTACTGGGACCTTTTCCCTTTTGCTTATACAACTCGTTAGTGCTTAATTCCGTTTCTAGGTCACCAGCCTCATGTACACGAGTACTTTGGTTGTTACCTTATTCTTCTTCTTCATTCAAGGTAGTGTGAATGAACGAGTTATTGAATCCTACCGAAAGCATGTGTTCCACAAATATTTTTTAGGATCAAATCCCTTGATATTTTCAACATATTTTAGGCTCACGTTATTGAAATGGCTTGCAAACTCGTCAATTTTATTTATGTTTCTTTAGAAAATACTTTTAGTCTTCTCCTTTGAAGGTAAGTGTTGGCTCTAGAAGCTTCAACATCTTGTGAAAAACGTGTGGTGAAAGGAAATGGGGGAATGATCTTGGAGTTGTATAATTCTCTAGCTCGACATGTACTTCTCAACGCACCATGCAACAAGTTCTTTGCAGTCAAATACCTTAGGAACACACCCTGTGTGAGCAATTCTGGATGCCCAGATTACGTATTTTTGTGCAGGAGGAGATGAGTAATATGAATATGCTCTGGACAACTGAAATTTTTGATCTTCACGACCAAAAATATTCAAAGTATCTCAACAGAAGTGTTGTCTAGTTGTTGTTGCCATTAGGTTGACATGAGTATTTTTCAGCTGAATAATAACTTGAAATAAATCTTTTCGGAGAGATGAAAATAATATAGTCCTTTGGAAAATGTAGAATTAATGCAATTTAATGAATAATCTCCTTGAGTATTTTTCCATTAATGACAATCACTTTGAAGCATGCACAATTAGTTGTTAGCATTAAATAACATTCAATGCATATTGGAAAAAGCACAAGAATGGCGGGGACATACAAGAGTAGTTTTGAAAATGAATTTTTTTCATGAACCCACCAACCCGCGGTTGTGGATGGTCAAAAATAATTTAAAGTGTAGAAAAGTGGCCAGTCGAACTTGCAAGAAGGATAAATAAAAATATTTTAGGGAATCAATACCCATGACAAGTCTGATTGGTTAAAATGAGGATCACAAAATTTTGGGTACAAAGTGGAGATCGCAGAATTTGGAAGATGAAATCTCAACTCCGCCAACCCACAAAGTTTTAAAAAAAAAGGATAAGTATAATACAGTAGGGTGTTCGGTTGAACTAGTGACATAGGAAATTGGATGGGGGGTGAAGGCCCGCCATACCTGTCAATTCGTCGATTTTTGAAATATGACTAAGTATGGTAAATAGAAAGGGATAAAAGAAGGGAAGAAAGGAAAAGGGAAATAAAAGGAAAGTACAGAAGAGGGAAAAGAAATGGAAAAAATAAGTCAGGAAAAAAGAAAGTGGAAGGAAATTTCGGAAGCAAGAATTGATCTCAAAAGTCACCAAGCAAGGGTAATGGCTCTCAGTTGTATGGCTGAGAGAAAGGGGATTTCATCATGATCCAGTCTTCTCATTTCCACTAGGTATTTGTGAGTGACACTATCATTATTTGGACATCATTCCAAGACAGTGGCCTTCAACTTGTCCCTAAAATTTGAAAGAAACAAAGAATGGTAAAACTGTGGGCTTGGAAAAATTGCATTGCAAATGAAGGTGTCACACACCCTCTACAAAGTAACCCATGAGTGAGACACTACAACCCCTTGTATTTCATGAAACCCATGACCATTAAGTCTTGACCCTTAACCACTTCACCCAATTTACATCACTTAGAGAGGGATCTCTTGGAAACACTCCTTGACCTAGGGAAATACCTACCCAATAGGACACCTCGTCAGCCCTCCCATATCTAAGCTTGGAAAGTCACATAATGTATTTGAGCGATTAATTGTTTGATAGGTTAATATTTGATGCACATGCTTAGGTAGCTAATTTATTGATTTGATTTACTTATCATAATGCTATGACTTGAGATCCTTGGAGGGCATGCTTACTTGTCTTTGCAAGACCTAGTTGGTGGACAGTTTTGGAAGCACAAGCCTACCTTGGGCTTCCTTGGGGCTGCAAGCCCACAGGTTGGATGTCATGGGTCCACATGTTAGATCAAAGAGAAAAAGTTTTGGAGACCTATAATATTATGTTGAAGACCTATCCCAACCCTCACATGCCAAACGATTTTCCTAGGAGAGGCAAAATGTCACCTTTTAAGGCTTGACACCATCCTTGGGGGCTGGGGTTTGGTGGTGAGACATGGACGAGTGGACTGCTTCATGAAAGAAGGTTTTGATCATGAAGAAGAGGACGTGGATTTTTGACTAGTGGAATTTAGAGGCCTAACCATGCTAATACAACTCCAATGACTTGGTCAAAGAGGCAAAACGTCCCCTAAAAGGGAGATGTCACCTTCATTTTAGGGTTTTCTTTGTGCAAAAGTGAAATTAAAATAAATTTTTTAATTATTATCTTTGTAAAGGGGAAATATTAGGGTTGTTGACCCCTATTATTGTGTTTTACCCTAATTTATGTGGAGAAACTATCTTAGTGACATTTTGTATAAATAAGAGATCATATAATCTCATATTAACATAACTCTCCCATTGTGAGAAGTACATGACTTAAATTTTTGTACCTTTGGAGTTCTTCTTGTCTCTTGTGTTATGGAATGGTTTCTTTGGTTATGGTGGCAATGATGATGATGCACTATCTCGTGGAGGTCAATTCTATCTTATTGTGGTTGTTTACATTGGCATGTTAAAGGATTTTCTTGGATTTGTATGGTTCTTCGCTTTGTTATTATCATTGGTAATTCAAGTTAAGGATTTTTTAGCTAAGTCTATATAGGGAGTATAAGCACATACACCCCTATCCTAGTTTCCACCATAATGGTTAAGCTTCGAAAATTATTTGCAAATTTTTTGGTTAAGGAATTATAAGGATATACACCCCTTAATTTCAAGCCCTAACTAGGTTAATTGCCTTGTTGAATAGGAGGATTTATACCCGCAAGGATCTAGTATCCTTAGCTCTTTATCTAATACCCCATTAACCTATAACTAAAGGCACTAATTGTTGCATTGGAGACATAAATGATTGCATTGGTAAACGTGAAATTTCAAGCTTTTGGTTTTCTCTCACTTGAGGTTTGTTCCCCTATCCTTGAGCTACCTTGCCCCATTGAGGCGTCCCCTTTCAACCACAATTTCTTACTACTATAGTAAAACTAACTTACAACTACTAGGGTTGCACTAACCTAGGTAACTAACCCTAGACTAGCCCTAACCTTTTACAAACCTAGGCACACTTATTGAGCTATCTAAGTGTTGATTTGATTGGATACGTTTTCTGAAATAAGTCTTGGTTCGCTACATCCAGAAGGATGGTAATTTCATTGTATAACCCTAACATAAAGTCATTCATAACTTGTATTTTCACCGCCAAAAGTTGCTAAGAGTTTGCCACTTTATTCTACTTGGTTTAGTACAATTTTTGGGTGGATTCTTTGTGGATTTTGGTGGTTAGATTCACTGTTTTCACAAAAAAATTCCTACAACCATAAGGCTGAAAAATACTTCTGCATACATCTTTTATTATAGCCATAACTCATTGCTAAAGTCTCATGCTATAGATCGTGAAATTCTCTAGTGTTTATCTACTTTGTTTTAAGCACATTTCATTGGACTTTTAACAACTTGTTAGAAAATCTAATACTTGTTTCTTCACTGATATATATTGTTATCTATTACTGCAAATTAGGGACAACAAGACTAACTTTTTGATCCAACTAACATATTATACTACATGGTGGTTTTCATTGTGTCTCGGGCAGGTACTAATTTCTTGGAAATTCATACAAATATTTGGCAACCTCAAGACAACCTAAGACTCATTATCAACCTTCCATTTTCATATAGAATATTGACTTGTAGGGGCTTCACTCTTTCCATATTCATTTTCACACCCCTTTCCCCCTAGGTTCACCGAGATCGCCTCCCTAGAGTGACCTAGTTACCCTTGAAGTGTGGGACCTATATCAAGGTGACATTGGGTATAGTGTCCCTTAAGTTGTTGCCACTTGGTGGTTGTGTTGGGATTTTCCAAATCTACAACTTGTGCGATAACATTTTGGCACCGTTCTTGGGGAGGATTTTGAATCCTCTTCAAAACCCTAATGATACTTTAGCAATCTATCCCAAATTCTTTCCCCTAGATTTCCTGACAACTCCACTCAAGGGACGTTCCCTTTCCACCTTTCTTAGTGAGATTGCAATGAATCTCACTTGGAAACTCCACCATGGGATACACTCGAAAGGGGCATTACCAGACCCCAAAGAAAGAACCTCCCAAGGGCCATAAAGACTCACCCAAAATTTATAAACCCCCAACTTCTTCCATCCCCCATGGTTGTTCATCTACTTCTCCTAGCCCTTCATCCTCACCTACTACCTCCATGCCTTCACGCTCACCCATACCCACCTTGCTAAATGCTACATGGAACCTACAGGCCAAAGAGGCGCACAAACCGTTGGATGTAACAAAGATCCCTAGATCTCCTCATAAACTCCCAAAGGACTTCAAGGAGTGGCTACCCATCTTTTCAGGAGAAGGTCCCACTACACCTGAATATCACTTATATTTTTTCCTACGCAATCTAGAGTCTTATGACCAACATGAGAATGTCTCGATGAATCTATTTTCTTACACTTTTGTTGGAAGGTTCAAGGATTGGTTTGATAGTATTTCCTTAGGAACAATCACAAATTGGAACCTATTTCAAGATATTTTACCGAAAGATTTGGAAAAAGGAGAGATTACCAATCCTTGTTTAGTCATCTCCATAGTTGCAAGATAAAGTCATGGGATAATATAAAGGATTCAAATGATAACTTTAACACCCTCATAATATGTTTTCCTCAGGAGTTAAGACCTTCCAAGGCTATCATTCTCAAATCTTATATATCAACCATGAAATATCCATATGGGGTTTTGATTGGGAGACACCCTACCACTTTGTTTGAGGCTCAAGAGAGATCATGTGAAACAGAAGAAAACTTAGCCTCTTATCCTTTAGAATAACAATAATGTCTTAAAGAGACTCTTCAAATTAATCATATCGATGACTTTGTCTCACTGAAATTTCTCTCATACATCAAAACTCACCTGCAAGAGGAACGAGAAAAAGCAGTTGAAAGGGAATCTTGTCTCATGACCAATATTTTAGTAGAAGAAAAGGAGGTAACACTAGGAAAAGCACCATCCTCACCAAGTAAGATCTTGGACTTTGAAAGAAAAAAAGCAGCAGAACAAGCTAAAAAAGAGTTATGGCAACACGTTCAACAAGTCTTGGCGAAACCTCACATAGAAATGAAAGTTAAAGTCATCAAAGGTGAAGAGAAAGCTTCTTCCCTAGATAAGACCAAAAATGAAAAAAGTGTGGATCATGTCAACATGAACCATCGAGTTCTAGAAGAAGGAATTGACATCACTTTTATTTTGGAAAAATCCCTTTTCATCGATGAAGAAAAGAGGGAAGGATCTTGGGGTCTATATTTTTATGGTGCACACTCAAGCACAGGCTTAGGCGCAGGGATAGTCTTAAGATCATTAGATAACGAGACTAACCTTTTTTCATACAAACTCAAGTTCAAGTACACAAAAAACATTTTCAAGTACAAATCCTTTATCTTAGGCATTAACCTAGCCATCAATATGAACGTTAAGACCCTATATGTAAAGGGGGATTCTGACCTAATTGTTCACAAGTCAATAAGAAGTTGGATGCTAAAAACCCAAGGTTGAAAAAGTACATGGATGATGTATGGGATTCCATAAAGAATTTTGACAACTTTTCCATTGAGGCCATCCCTAGAGAAGAGAATCATTAGGAAGACAACCTTGTTGTCTTTGTTTCAACCCTGCAACTTTGCAAAGAAATCGACCTTTACAAGGTAGAAGTAAATTTCAGACCCTCGTTACCTGAAAACTTAGAACATTGGCAAGTTTTTTATGATGACAGTCAACTTCTTCACTTTATTCAAAATGAAGTAGATTTCTTTGAAGCCCAAATAAATCTATTGGCTGAGAGAGAAAATACTGAGATCATCGATGTAGTTGAGAGACCCCTACCCAAAGGAATTGTTCCTTTAGAAAATATTTTTGATCGAAATTATATATATAAAGGGAAACCTTTGAACAAAATCAATGATGAGATTATTGAATTCAACATTGGGACTGAGGAATCCCTGAAATTAGTTAAATTTGGTAAAGGAACAACAATTGATGAAAGGGAAAAGTTGATTTCCCTTATAAGAGATTTAAAAGATGTCTCCTCTTGGTATTACAAATATATAAAGACTTACCGATAAGACGTCATACAACACATTATTCCCCTCATTGATGGTACAAATCCCTTCAAATAGAAACTTAGGCAGATGAAACCAAAGGTTGCCCCACAAGTACAAAAGGAGTTACAAAATATGGTTGAGGTAGGAATAATTGATCCTATCAGATATTCATCATGGTTATCTAATCCAATTATTGTAAGGAAAAATACTGGTGAAATCAGAATATGTGTAGACTTCATAAATTTAAACCAGACTTCGCTTAAAGGCAATTATCCTCTACCAAACATGGAATACCTTTTGCAAAGGGTCACAGTTGTAGAGATGATGTCCATGCTTGACGGTTTCTCAGGATATAATCAAGTTTTAGTAAAGAAGTATGATCAACCAAAAACTTATTTTACCACCCCTTGTGGAACCTACAAGTATTTAAGAATTCCTTTTGGACTCACCAACGCAAGGGTTAATTTTCAATGCGCCATGGGATATGATTTCATAGATCTAATCAAAAATTTTATAGAGATATATCAAGATGATTTGACCACCATCTCTAAAAATAGGGAACAACATATCCAACACTTAATAACTATCTTCCAAAGTTGTGGGGAGTATGACATTTCTCTTAACCTTAAGAAATCAATTTTTGGTGTTGACAAGGGTAAGTTACCAGGCCATATTATTTCTAAAGATGGAATCAAGATAGACCCTGTCAGGGTTGAATCCATCAAGAAAATGCCTCTCCCTAAGGACAAGAAATCCCTGCAATCCTTATTTGTTCAGATTGACTTTATCAGAATATTCATTCCAAACTTTGTCGAAATTGTTAAACCCCTCAACAATTTACTAAAAAAGGACGCCTATTTTGAATGGGAAAGTGAAGGTAAGCTCCCCTTTCAATGTATCAAAGAGGAAATAATTGTTGCAGCAGTCCTGGTTAGCCCAACTTTTTCTAAACACTTCATCATTTTTTTCTTTTGCTTCAAAGGATACCATTGCAGGGGTATTGTTACAAAAGAATGATCAAGGGGACGAACAATCAATTGCTTTCATGAGAAAAAATCTTATAGAATCATAATTGAATTACACCATTATGGAAAAACATGCTTATGCTCTATTCAAGTCTCTCAAACACTTTCAAACTTATGTGGGATACAATAAGATAAGAACCTTTATCCTCTACCCCGCTGTGAAGGACGTTTTGTCACAACACAATTTTATTAGATCAAGAAGAAAGTGGGTGTCACAAATACAAGAATATGATTTGGAGATCAAGCCAACAAAGATAATTAAAGGAAAAGGGATGGAAAAAATGATGACATAAAGAAATCAAGAGGCCATTGAGGTAGGAGAGAAGGAACAAGTCAACATTGTCATAAGTGAGATTGAAAACAATGATTGGTATTCAGATATCATTTATTACTTGAAAAACCTCACATGCCCTAATCATTTAGTGGAACATAAAAGAGGATCCCTAAGACTCAAAGATGTGAAGTATTTCCTAATAGAGAATGGTCTCAGGTGGAGGAACCCATATGGGGTGATCCTCAGATGTGTTGATAAAGAAGAAGTTGATAGGTTAATGACCAACCTTCATGTAGGACATTGTGGAGGCCATTTTGCAGCACGCACCACTACTCATGATAATATTTTGAGAGAGAGATACTATTGACCTACTATTTTCTCTGACACACATTGATATGTTATATCTTGTCAACCATGTCAATGTTTTACCAGAAAACAATGCCTTCCTACCCTTCCCCTTAATCCAGTCATTGTGGAAGCACCCTTTCAACAATGGTGATTGGATTTCATTGGCGAATTCAAAGACAACTCTAGTAACAGACACTGATGGATTTTGAACACTACTGATTACTTCACTAGATGGGTGGAATATATCCCAATAAAGAAAGCAACGAAAGAATTCATGATGAAATTCCTTGAGGAAAATATTATTACTAGATTTGGTGTCCCTGCTAAGATAACCACTGACAACACCAAATCCTTTAGCTCAATGGCGCTTAATGAATTTTGCTTCAAGTATGGGATTGTTTTATCACATTCTTCAAATTATTATCCTCAAGGGAATGGGTTGGAGGAATCCATCAACAAAAACATTATGAACATTGTGAAAAAGATTGTTGGGGAAAACAAGAAGAATTAGGACAAGAAAATTAAGTATGCCCTATGGGACAACTGCACAACCACCAAGACTTCCACTGAAAGAACTCCTTTTGAGTTGGTGTATGGGTTAGAAGCTTGTTTGCCTATAAATATACAAATTTCGATGTTACAAATAGCCCAAAAATTTAGTATAGATAAAGAAGCATTGCAAGGGTGAATTGATCAACCCATGGAATTGGATGAAACTCGAAGAATGGACTTCGATCAAATGGAAAGGAATCAAGAGAAAATGAAAGGAAATTTTGATCGGAAGGAAAGACAAAGAGAGTAAGTGTCTAGGCCAGACTCTTTCTACTTTTCCATGACATAAGGGAGGAGGATGCCACTACCAGTAAATAGAGTAAGTGTCTGGGCCAGACTCTTTCTACTTATCCACGACAGAAGGGAAGAGGATGCCACCACCAGTAAATGGATCTCTCCTCAAACATTATTTCCAAGGTGGCACATGACTTCTCCAGGGCCGATGCTCCAAGTAAGTAGGTAGGTCATCTTTCTTTCCTTGAATTTTCATCTTTATTTCTCATATTAGTTTATATTCATTTCATTTTTCTCTACTTGCATATTGATTTCAAGCTTAGTTTATAAATTTTTGAAAAAATGTCAATTTTTTTTTTCTTTTCTAGATTATTTTTATTTTGGATTTTATATATGGATAAAAGGGTGATAGCACCACCCTAGATGCTCTAATCCCTTTTTTTGAGTTTTGGCAGGCACCGATCTACCAGGATATGTTGTGGTTCTCATGCACACTATGCCGAGCACATGTCCCCAAGTAGGACCTAGATGTTATCCCCATTTTGTCGGATAAGTAAGGAGATTATGTCTCAAGTCCCTCGGGTTGCAAATATGGAGTGTCAAGAGACTACATGACTAGAAGTAACCTATTTCATAGATGGAGACCCTTCTTACTACCATAGAGGTTGTAGATTTTCATATGGCACCCACCACACTAGCTGGTTTCCGAGAGGCAATGGGCCTTGCTTCATGAGGTACAAGTCAGGTATTATGGTAAGTGTCATTTCAATATTTGAAGCATTTGATTATGTTGTATCTTAGATTGCTTTATATTTCATGACATATGCTTGGAAATTATTCATTTTTCCATGCTTCACCTTAGTGGTTGACATTGTGCCCTATTAAGTGGTCTTCCTTGTGGATGGGTTTTCTAGTAGGAACTCTCTTGAAGAGCCATTGTATCGTTCCTGGCCATACTTACCACTTTCCATCACTATTTCCCGACCATACTTACTCACAGATTCTTAAAACAAAAAAAGAACACAATTGCAATCACATGTATACACATAGATTTACCTTGGAAACCCAAAACAGGAAAACCAACAACTTTTTTAGAGTTGCACATCTAATTCTTATTCATTATCTTCAAACTTCATTGTTTACAATAAAACACATATAATATCCCACGGCATCCAAAACCCCTAATCCATTGACCCATATTAAAATACAACCCTAATTCCTTAACTGAAATTAGAAAACCACGGGCTAAGCCACAAATCTGCTCATACACCACAAAACTACCAAAAGAAAAAACAATGTGCTGAAAACTGCTAAAAAAAGGAAGCAAAAAACACCTCATTTTTTTTTCTTTTTTTTCTTTATCCCGGGGGCTCTGCCCCCCTCTGCAACCCCCCAAAGAGGGAAGGTTGTTTCTCCCCTTATGACCCCCCCTACTATTCCTGAAGCAAAATAGCACCTGGGGTTGGTTGTGAAAATAATATAACACATACCTGACATTCTCTCACTTGTTGTTTTATTTGCATACATGGGGTCACAAGATTAAGGGAAAGAAATGCCCATTGTTTCTCTACACTAGGAGAAATTATCAGTGCTCATGGACTTTGTCAATGAATTTCTAACATTCTTCAAAGTGTCCACCTTAATCAACAACACCTTCTTGTCTTCAACCATGTCTATCACAAAGTGATACTAAACATCAATATGCTTTGTCTTTGAATGATAAGTTGGGTTCTTTGCCAGGAATATTGCACTCTGTCTCTCACAATATATCCTTACAGCTTGTTGTACCAACCCAATCCATGAACACAATATCTGTAACCATAATGCTTCCTTTCTTGCATGAGTGACTACCATGTAATCATCTTATGTAGTTGAGAGTGCCACTACAGATTTTCTTTTTCTCATCCAATTGTTTGCTCCTCCAAATAGGTTAAACCCATACCCACTAGTAGATCTTTTGCGATCTAGATCTCCATCACAGTATGCATCAACAAACTCATGCATGTCCTATACTATGTCCAATCATAGTCTTCCTTGGTAGCACAATCCTTAACTAGTAGAGCCATACAAATACTTGAAAAGCCTATTTATTAATGTTCAATGCTCCTTCCCTAGTTTTGAAATATACTTGTTCAAAACTCCCACTACATGTGCAATGTTCGGTCTAGTATAGACCATTTCATACACCAAATTGACAACTACACTAGCATATGGAACATGGGACATGTCCTCTTTATCTTCTTGTGTCTTGGGACACTGATCTGCAGATAACTTTACACCTACAAGAATAGGAACCTTGACCGGTCTACATTCCTGCATATTGAACCTCTGTGATATTGTCTCGGAATATTTCCTCTAATTTAACCAGAGTGTCTTGTTTGCTCGATCTCTTTTAATTTCCATGCCCAAAATGAAATTTGCAGCATTAATATCCTTTATGTCAAATTTAGAGGACAATCGAGTTTTCACATCCTAAATAATCTCCTTGTCGTTTCCTATCAACAACATATCATCCACATACAAGACCAAATAAATAAGATGATCACCGAATAATTTGAAATACACACAGTGATGGGCTTGGATCCTTGTGAAACCAAATCCCAACATATACATATCAAATTTTTGATACCACATCCTTGGTGATTTCTTTAACCCATAGAGGGTCTTTTTTCAGCTTGCATACCAACTCTTTCTTCATCTTCATTGCAAATCGTTTTGGATGATTCATGTAGATTTTTTTCTTTCAGACCCCCATGTAGGAATTTTTTCTTCACATCCATATGTTCTACCTCAAAATGAAAAGCAACAACAATAGATAAAATAAATCTAATAGAATTTAATTTGACAACAGGAAAAAAAATTTCACCAAAGTCAATTCCCTCTACCTAGGAATAACCTTTTGCTACTAATCGAACTTTGTATTTATCCAATTTTCCTTACGCATTCCACTTCTTCTTAAACACCCATTTTCTTCCAGTGCTTCCTAATAGTGCACTCGTCACTAATAGTGCTTCCTGTAGCTTATATAGAGTTCCAATTCAAATTTCTGGCCAATCATGGGATGTGCAAAACACTAGCGAGTGTTCTAATCCTACCACCCATGAGCTTCAACTTGCTTTTTTCTCTTCATATGATTTTGGCTGTTGAATCATCTCTAATAAAAAAATCACCCCCATCATACCTTTCCTATTTGTAAAACCAATCTTTGTGAGGAGTCATATGAAAGGATGCACCTTATTCGACGAACTATGCCTCATGATTTGCATTTGTGCTTGAAGAATCCAAGTACACATCCCCTTCTTCATATTCAACGGTTTTTTCTTTTGTAGAAGAGACATCATCATATCCCTTCCCTCTCTCGACACTTTTGGATCTACATTATTTCTTGTAGTGCCCTACATTTCCACATCTCCAACATACCTTTACAACTTTTTTGGGAGATTTAGATCTCCCACTCGAGGACTTATTTCTATTTATTTCTTGGGAGCATCCTCTTGCAAATAAGGAATTTGTGCTCTATCCTTCCATTTTTTTCTTCCTCGCCTCCTCTGAAAACAAGGATGATACCACATCATTGAATCTTAAAGTAGTTGCATCATTGCCTATGACTACAACCAGACTGTCTCACGAGTTTGGTAAAGAGAAAAATAAACTGATACACTTATCTTCATTAGAAATATTAATATCAATAGACAATTTTCGACTTACCACAATATTTAAGGCATTCAGATGCATTGTCACCGAGTCTCAATTTTTCATCCTCAAGTTGTAAAACTTATTCCACAAGAATTATTTGTTTACTAGGGACTTAGATTGATACAAATCCCCTAACTTATCCCATAATGCATGGTTGTATCTTCCCCTGACACATTCAATAATACTAAATATGAGAGATACAACTGGATTGTTCTCTTTTCCTTCCGATCCAACTTTTTTCTAGTCTTATGTTGAAATTCCCATAGGTGCAATGCCTAGATCTATACCAATCCATTAATATTTTTCTACCGAAAGATCTTCCATCTTGAGCCTCCACAACTCAAAACTTTTTCCATTAAATTTCTCGATCTCTATTTTTGAACTACTTGCCATTTCTTTTCACCACAAGAATCAATACCAAAGAGCTCCCACTGTAACAAGGTTTATCACAAACCTAATCCAAACCATTATCCACAAAGGCATCCCCCTAAATCCAATAACTACTCTGATACCAAATGTAAGTTTTTTTAAACATTTTGTAGTAATGCAATGCACACACAGATTCTTAAAACAGAAAAGAATGCAATGATAATCACACATATACATAGATATTTACCCTGGAACCAAAACAGGAAAACCAACAACTTGTTTAGAGATGCACCTCTAATTCTTATTCATCATCTTCAAACTTCATTATTTACCATACAATACATATAGGATACCATGGTATCATTCCATTCGATGTAGCTTGGGTAGTTGGGAAGAATGATTGTTACCCTCCCCACCCAGGTTCAAACCCTTGGAGTGACATGTTGAGCCCTTAATGGGTCTATTAGATGATCTTGTTGTTGAGCCCCAAATATTCCAAAAATAATCGACCACCCCATGTTCTCTCGTGGATTTTGGGGAGGTTTTCCATGGACGCAGCGAGTACCTATATCCGGTGTCGTGAACCACATGTAAAAAAAAGAAGAAAAAAGGATCTTGTGGCATCCAGAACCCCTAATCCATTGACCCATATTAGGTTGCAACCCTATTTCCTTAACCAAAATTAGAAAAACATGGGATAAGACACAAATCTTCCCATGCACCACAAAACCGTCAAAAGCAAAATCCACATGATGAAAACCGCTAAAAAATAGACGCAAAAACATCCCCCAATTTGTTTTTCAAGGGCTCTGACCCCTTGCAACCCCTTGGAAAAGGGGGGTTGTCGCCCCCATTTCTTCCCCTGATGTAATGCAATGTTTGGGGTTGGTCATGCAAATAATATAACACATAACCAACAACCCTGAATAGGTAGACTAATAAGCATGAAGGATGACATGGCATTAGGCCACATGGAGGACAAATGGAGACTCAAGAGATGGGTGGCATATCAAGCTGATGACACATGTATTCAATAGCTAACATGTCGATGAGAGACAAGGATGGCATAGCTTGGGTGTATTACTCAAATACAAATGTAAGTGTATTTCAATATAAACCTTATAATCTTGATTTTCACTATCCATGTGGTATAAATTATTAAGGCATAGAACCCAATCTGATCTGGATTATTTTCGGCATGAAATGAGAGAGGAGATATAAAAAAGAAATGTATAGAGATATATCAGATATCCAATAATATAATAGATATATATATCAGATGTATAACCATAAACATAGAGATACAGTAATACAAAATTTCTATTAATGAGTGAAATGTACAGAACTGTAAAATTATAGTGTGAAAGATTTGCTAGAATGGTGACAACTTATCTCTGAGAAGAGATGTGATGGCTACGCTGATTCGAAAGAACATGATTGTTACAATGAGGCTTCAAATTAATTTTTAACATAAATAAAATCCAAAACCCTAACCCTGGAAGATGAAAAGCCAACAGTTTTGTGGACCCCGTTTTTGAGTAGTTTGGTGTATCAATTTCCCAGGGGCGTAACTTTGGCATATGATCTTTGTTTGGGGTGCACAATAGATCATTGGAAAGGTATTGATGGGGAGATTAATTTTGGGGGCTCAATAAAATCCTTTGACTGCCTTGGAGGTGCACGATCATGAAAATGTGTCATTCAGGCCCTCAAAATGGCCCCGAAAGTTTAGGACCCGAAAAAATGCTAAAATTAGTAAATTGTCAACCAACTGTTTTGAGCCAGTTCGAATAGGTGGGTGGCCACTGATATCCACCTGGATCAACCCTACCTCCTTAGGAAGCTACGCTATCCATTGAGTTCCCAGGGGAGAGGGGAAAGCGTTTGTTGAATATGAATCTTGGTGATCTGTTTGCCTTGCTGGAGAAGTTGTGTTGTTGTGCTTGTTGAAGACTATCACGAACCTGTTGTTGGTGGGGTTGAATCTGTTAAACCAAACTATTGTATCTTGGCTTGACTGGGAAGTGTGTAGGTACCATTGTAGGTGAAGAAACAATATCTTCTTTCTCTTCTGCAATCTTCTTTTGTTGGAAAGAAAGGTCTTGGGCCAAGGCTGTAGTGGTTGTAGTGTCATTTTGTTCACCTTTTGAACAGATTGTGAAGACGCTGAATTTTGCAGTATGAGAGATTACCTTGTGGCACTATTTTGGTGGGATAGTAGTCAAAACTACCTCTGATATCTTGTAGAGATGACACCCCATATTAACAATGACACTATGGGGTCGAGACTCATAAATAGCATGGCGCTTCCACATATATGGATGGCCCAAAAGAACATCACAGACATCCAATAGGGAAACATCACATAATACCTCATCCTTCAAGGGCTCAATGTCATATGACAATCGATATTGTTGGCTAACACAAAGATCTCATCCTTGGTGAAGCCACCCGATGTTGTATGGTTGCGGGTGTGGTGTTGTCGACAATCCCAATTGTTTGATGACCTCTGCTAAGATGAGGTTCTTCTGGCTTCCACTATCAATAATAAAATGCAGCGGGGTCCCCTTCACCCACATCTATGAATGAAAAAGGCGCTTACCCTCTTTAGGATTTGTTGGTTCTTTTGGTTGAATTGTTGTGGTAGCGATAGTAACAGTGGGGTCTGCGTCGATTATTTGTCTTCTCCCATTATTTTCTAAATCATATTCTGAATTAGGGTTCAACTCCTTTTCTTTGATCTCGACCACCAATGATTGTTTTGAGAAAAATTCATCAGTGTTGTGGCAAGGGATTTTGTGGAAATCGCACCACTTTCCAGTGTCCTTCTTTTCCTGTGGTTTGGACTGGTTTTTGGGAGGTTGTTTGTTAGGGTCGTCTTTATCATACTTTGGTTGTTACGGATTTGTAGACCCAGACTCTCGTTTGTTTTGGTGCCTAAATTTCTGCTCGATTTTGACAACATATTGATAGGCAGCTCTCAGTGATGAGATGGATAGGAAATCCATTTCAATTTGGATGTACCTATGTAGAGCCCCGCGGTATTTCAGAACTAGATGTCGTTCAAAGTCTTTGATGTCAAGGTTGGTACACAAGGTATGGAAAGTATTTGTGAACTCCAACATTGTTTGGCCCCTCTCTTGCCGCAGTGTGGTCCATCACATGTACTGGTCGTCGTAGTTACCAACAGGGTAATATTGTTCCTTGATCGCATCCCCACAAAAATCCCAAGTGGGCTCAACCCCATATATTCTAGACTCCTCTTTGGATATTTTCTCCCAGTAAGTTTCCCACCAATGTTTGACATCGGGGAGAGCCTTAAGGATTGCAAAGGTGATCTTTTCCTTGTTGGAAAAATTGTGAAAAGAGAAATAACCTTCTAGCAGATCTAACCGTTTTTTTAGGGCATCCATATTATCCGACCTTCAAATATGAGAATATAAAAATTAACTTGTACCTTGAAAGGAGAGGTTCCTCCAAAGTGGCCACTTGATGAATACGTGCCTATTTTTATCGGTAGGCGTTGAAGGATGTGGGAAAAATTATCCATCATTTTGTCCCTCTGTGATGTGAGAGCTTGCTCAAGCAACATATTAATAGAATCTTCTACTTCGTTGTTTTTCTTTTCTTCCGCCATGGAGGGTTTATTGGGTGTGCAAGAGAGATTGTCCTCAAGAGAGACAAGCTCAAGACCCAACTTGCTATACTCAGACTTCGTCAGGGACATGCATTGAAAAACGACCAAGAGTAGCTACCCTAATACCACTGATCCATATTATTTTCGGCACGAGATGAGAGCGAAGATATAATAAAGAAATGTACAAATATATATCATATATCCAATAATATAACATAGATATATCATAGATATAACCATAAAGACAGAGATACAGTAATACACAATTTCTATTAATGTGTGAAATGTACAGAACTGCAAAATTACAGAGTGAAAGACTCGTTAGAATGGTGCCAACTTATCTTTGAGAAGAGATGTGATGGATACGTTCATTTGAAAGAAGATGATTGTTACAATGAGACTTCAAAGGCATTTTTAACATAAATAAAATCTAAATCCCTAACCCCGGAAGATGAAAATCCAATAGTTTTATGGACTCCGTTTTTGGGTAGTTTGGTGTATCAACTTTCCAGAGGCATAACTTTGGCATACAATCTTCGTTTGGGGCGCACGATAGATCGTTGGAAAGGTATCGGTGATGATATTCATTTTGTGGGATCATTCAAACAATTTGACTATTTGTTATTTTCCTGATTGAGAAAAATCATTGTTTAGGCCCTCAAAATGGTCCCGAAAGTTTAGGACCCGAAAAACTGCTAAAAATAGTAAATTGCCAACCAACTATTTTGAGCCAGTTGGAATAGGTGGGTGGCCACCGATATCCTCCTGAATCAAAATCAATATTGAACATTTAATATGACATAAATTGTCTCGAATGTGTACTAAAAAAATACTAAAGATCCTACATATCCATAAACTTGCATGAATATATGTCATGAGTGCAAGGATAAACAAAGTTCCACCATACCTATGTGTGCGGTACACAAAATGAGCAGACTCCTACTACTATTGCATCAGTGGTGGAAACTAATATTATTTCATTTTCAGGTGTTGAGGGTCTACTATCTGAATGTGGCAACTACACACATGGCATATGACATAATTAGATATAGAAAAATAATCACACAATAAACTCTCTCTCTCTCTCTCTC
>JASDQU010107084.1:23490-73261 GCA_032191745.1 Picea mariana
ACATTGCTATCTGAATCAAGTGTTATTTCTGTTCAAGTGCTATTTCTGTTGCTATTTCGTATATCATTTCTGTGTATTGTGAAGATTATGCTGGATATTTTACTATTATTCTGTTATTTCTAGCATTTCATTTATGTTCTGCATATTTTGTATATCTGGTATCTTGCAGAACATGACGGTTTACTTAAGTTTGAAATATTGAATTTACTAACTAAAGAGAGATAGGTGACATACCGTTTAAATGTTTCTTCTTCTCACCATCACCATCCTAGCTCCGTTCCAATTCTCATACAACGATAAACCTGCAAAAGAACACAACCAACCAAAGTGATAGTACTAGCATGAACTCAATATAAACCTATGTATGTGATCATGGAATCATACAATAAAACACAAAAAGCTTTATAGGAAAGAATCATATTACTGTATCATATTAAATGTGAAAGAGATATTACAACCATGGCCTTGATGTTGTAAGGCCCCTTCCAACTGTACTTTGTTCCCCACACACTTCCACTCCAATAATTCTAAAAGCATAGATCTGATAATATTCACAATCTATATTGACAAAGGCAAAACTCAAAGACACTCCAACCAAGTTAATAATTCCAAGCCAAATCCAACTTAGCCCTTCTCCATGAGAGCTCATCTCCTTTTATAAGCTGAAGACGATAAGGTGAGGAGGTTAGGATGATCCCACTAAATCATGAAAGCGAGTAAGACCCAAACCATTTGGATGCCACCTCACCATGCAAGTTTCTCCTTCTAGAAGATTCGAGAAAATGCTTGTTTTTCCCACGTGTAAGCATTCTCGCACCCTGTCTATAGAGAAGACTGTGAACTCCTCGCAACCTAGATATGATGCAGCCTGCGAGAATTAGGTATTCTCGCACACTAGCTATAATGCATCCTGTGAAATTCCTTTTTTATAGGGTTTTTACAAAGGAAAATGCAACTTCTTTTCTCAGGAAAAGTTCTTCTCCCTTCTTTCTTCAAGAACTCAGGCCACTGACCACTCTAAAGGAAACATATAGGATTACATCATTAACGGTCATAGGGATGATGAAAATAATGTGTAACAGAGGCCCCCACCTCTGGTACACCCTTGTGTACAATGACCTATGCTACCTATAGTTCGTGGCTCTGTGGCTCTGAATCCATGGCTTGCTCGGTCTGTTGTTTCCCTTGCCCCCTTGAGTTATCAGACTCATTTCTCTTAGAGTCCTCCTCCATCGGCCTGACCTCCTATGTTGGGTTTTGATCCTCTTATACTATCACTAGGTTTGTTTCATACTCCGGTGTGTAGAGTTCATCGACATCCACAACTACAAGTGTTTCTTTCTCCCTTGCGTCTGTTACGCGAGAAATACTGTGTTTGTTCCTTCCAGTCCTGCCTAGCTCTCCAACTCATGGCAATGACATTTCGACGGGGTCTAGGCTGAAAATGTGTGAAATCGTAGAATTCTTGGTCGAATTGATGCTATAGCTCTCTTCTACTTGGCTCTGCATTCTCTCCTTAGCGATTGATACAATGATTGACTTTTATCCCATTTTTTCGACTTTATAGCGAGATAGTTGAGTGACAATTATCCTGCATTGCCATTTGTCCCTTGTTTCACTTTTGGTGGTGTGTCCTATGTGTGGTGTTGTTTTATGTGTTAATTGACATCCTTTGCATCTTGTTTTCGAAACTTTACCCTTTCCGTCGAGCTATGGTCTTTACTTTTGTGTACAGGTTGTTGCAATTTCAATCGTGGCTACCAGTTGGCGCTTGATTTCCATAGCCATCATTTCATGAATCGCCACGCTGTCTATTACACATTATTTTTGTCACCCCAGTGATCCACTGACAACATGTGTTTGTGTTCCCATGAAAAGGTAAAAAGAGTATTTCTCCATGAGGAAAGTGACTGGCTTTCTCTTATCCAAAACCCTATTAAGGAAGGTTGTCGCACCCTGCAAAATGCATATAGTGCAACGATGCCTAATCATCGCTCCCTACTCTAGATCTAGACTACAACGTCTCCTTAGGCTGCACTATACCTAGGGTGCGACGTTGCCAAAATCTAAGAAAAGGTCAAGTTTCACGAATGTTCTAGAAGGGGATATTATAGAAGATGAGGTGGCCTCTGAATGGTTTGGATCTTACTTGCTTCTTTGATTTGGTGGGATCAACCTAATGTCCTCACCTATCTCTCTTTCACCCTATATAAAGATGTATCTCTCATGGAAAAGGATAAGGTTGAATAGGCTAAGAATTGGATGGAGAATTCTACTTTGGATCATGCTTGAGAGCGTCATTTATGTTCATCAAGTCATTTTGGATCTTATTCATTCAAGGTTGGAGCAAAGGTGTATGTGTTGGAGAAAAGGGCCATCGAAAGGGGACCTTGCGACATCAAGGGTTTGGTTGCAATCTCCACTCTCATTTTAATATGATACAACAATATGTTTCTTTCCCATAAAACTAGTCTTGTTTTATTTTATGATTCCTTGATCACATACATAGGTTCTTGTTGAGTATATTGTATTGCTTTCACTTTGGTTGGCTTGTGTTCCCTTGCAGGTTCAATATCTTTGGAGCATTGGAATGGAGCTAGGATGACAATGGCAAGAGGAAGTGACATTTAAATGGTATGTTGTCTATCTCTTGTTAATTAGTAAACTCAATAGTTAGAGCTTAGGGAAAGTCTTGTATTCTATTATGTTTTGTTCTAGATCCGGGTGGATCTAGGGAGATATGTTTATGTATGCATTTACCCATTAATCATAGAACAAAATTGGTGACCATACTAGGCAGACGACTTATTTTTGGTTTTTTTCTTCTTATTTTCTTTAGACTACCTTCCTCTCATTAAATTCATTCTCTGAGTCTGTGGGTGATCCATCTGGACTCCCTGGGTCTGAAAGTTCCATTGGATTTTATGTCTTTCTTCCATTTTTCCACATTTACAGAGATCGTCACACTGTACCATATTGGTATCCTATGATGACCCTTAGACGTTTCACCCTTCTTGTCTAATCCAGTGTGGTGACGTTGCATTGTGCTCTTTTGGTAGCTTGCAATGACCTTAGCTCATCGCACAGTGTCCTACTGTCAGATTGCGGCGATTCTTGTAGGATTTGTTGGAGTGAGCCATTTTTTTCTTTTTTCACCCAATTTTGCCTTGGTGGCCTGGGGTGAACTTCTGATGCCAGTGTTTGATTAATGCATGAGTTTAAAGCTTGCTTTTGATTGGTTTTTAGTGATTGAAAGTCTTTCTTTGTAATTTTGCAAGTTTTTGGCTTTTGATCTTTGTCACAAGGATATAATCTCGGGATCTTGATATGACTGTTTGTTTGACAAAGGATCTTTGATTTATTTGAGGTTTTGGATTGATTTCACTTACCATATTGTTTGTTGATTGAGAAACACTTTTTGTTTGCATTTGACAAAAAGGCTTTCTTATCTTTTTCATTTTTGTCTATATTATGAGTTTTGATTTGGGAATTATGTTGAGAATGTCTTGATTTTCTTGCACTACAATTTCTTTTTCCTTATTATATCTCTAATTTGATTTGAAAAAGAGAGGAATGAAATCACTTCTTCTTTGTAGTAATTGCTTACAAGAAAATTCTTGCATTCAAAATATTTGTTAAGGAGAAGAAATTGGAAAATTTTGTAGTTTATGATTATTTGGAGTTTCCTTCATTTGAAATTGAGGAATTGCAATTCGTAGTTTTTGTGCTTCAAAAAGAATACCTTCTTTCTACCATAATTAGAGTTCATTGAATTGAAATATTGCACATTCGTCTCTTTTTGAATTTTATTGGGTCAAGGTCACAACATCATTAGTTTCATTTTCATCTCCTTTTTTGAGTAAACAATAATCATTAAAATACAACATAAGTTTAAAATTTATTAGCAACTTTTATTTTCTAGGAATTCTTTTCACCAACAATTAGCTAGGATAGTGCTTTGGAATAGGTTGTAAGGCACACTCTCCAAAACATCAAAACACACAATCGTATCTTGTGATAGGGAGAGTTCAAATCCAATTGCTACATTTTGTCATGGGAAGCCCTTCTAACATAAGGGTCAATCACAAGGTCACATTAGGACTAGTAGAGATACTCACCCTTATTTGTTGGTCTTAGTGTAGAGATTGTGCATATTACTGGGGGTCACTTGAAAGTATACCCATGATTATGTGTGGGATCTCCTCGAGTTGATTTTAGGCTAGATACCCTGCCTTTGCACGTGGATCAGACTGTTGATTGTTTCCCCAGGAATCATTGTTGTAGTTGGTAACCTTAGTAGCCTATCTATTTAGGGTCTTTACACGAGGTGACTATGGAGGGGAAAGTCTTCACGGTACCTAGAATCGACATTGGCCAAACTCACTCAGGCTCCTTGGAGGGTATACCCATGATTATGTGTGGGAGCTTGCACCACGGTGTAAGTCCGTTAAGCAGGTCATTGATGTAACTTTTCCACCTTCTTTATCCCAAACCCTTCTTGTCTTCATTTCATGATGTTGGATTTCATCACCAACTAGTGAATTATAAATAAGAAGGTTTGTTTTCTTGGTTTGATTGCTAAATTTTATTAGTGAGTGTTGTTTGTTTCTCTAGTTGGCCATAGATTTTTTTCATTCTTTACTTGGTTCAACCAAAATCGGCCTTCAGTGTTCACGTAGGATGCAAGGGATACCCCTAGAAGATTCAGAAGGCTACTTCCCTTTGCTTCCTAACTCACCAGAATGCTCTCTGGAGGGAGTAGTCAATAACGAAGTAGCTTCTGAGGTTGGAAGCACACACTCTTTGGAGGGATTTAGAATAGTTTCAGATTCTTTAGAGGCATTTAGACTCCCTGTCAATATGTTATTGAGTGTTGTACATAATCCACGTATGCTCCAGATGAACTCATTAGGAGAACTCGTTGTTGAAGAAAATTTTGAAGTACGTATTGGACCTAACACAGGATCTAGAGTAGACGATCCACTTTTTCAAAGTGAATCATTTATAACCCTGGCTCACACAAATGGAATTTTTAATCCTAGCTCTTCCCCTTTTACAATACACGGTATTTATGGAAACTTAGGAGAGAGTCATGATCAACCTATGGCATCGCAAATGCTTGATACATTTGTTACCTATACGATACTTTTAGACCATTTTACTGGCACAACCCGTAATGTCACCACATTTTTAGACCAATTGTTGGTTGGTTCTCACTCAATTCTTCCTCTCCAGATGTCCCACTCTACTATAGTCCAACAAGCTATGACCATTTCTACCAGAAATGTGGTTGTCACCCAAGCTCCTATTGGAACACTACTTCTGCTTAGACCAAATCCATCACTTCCCTCTGGGTATAATACTTTGAACACTTCCATTGCTATTCCTACTCAGAATCCATACAGAGGGTCTAAAAGTTTTGTTTGGTATATTGTTGCTAATCAATTTGTTCCATCACTTACTGAAGTTCTCTCCAGGGGTCCTTACATTCCTCCTCCACCTTTGTTTGGAGGATCCAGACCTAGTGGATCCAATCCAGTTGGAGGAACCAATCATTCTGTCACTTCTGGTTTCCATATTCCTGTTGGAGGTAAAATTCAAGTTGGGGGGAAACCTCCTTTTTGGGGGAAACCTCAGCTTGGGGGACAACCTCATCTTGGGGGGAAACCTCAAGTTGGAGTCCATAACCTAGTTTATGGACACATTGTACATGTGTTACAATCTAAACATTGGAATCCTCCTTTCCAAGGAAATATGCAACCGTCTGGGGGAAAACATCCTCAAGTTAATTCTTTTGTACTCCCCAATCTCAACTAACCATATCTAGGTTCTATGAATCCTACCCAAGGTCAAAATTATCAGTCTAATTTTCCTTTCCAAGGGAACGTACCTAATGTTAATCAAAACCCTCCACAACCAAATCTTTTAGGATTGTCTAACTATCTACAGACTGCTTATGGTCCTATGGGTATACCTACGGGGTTCCCTCCTAAAAACTACCAGTTTCCTCAAGTGAATAGACACTTGCCTTTCCCTTCCACTTTGGATTTATTGGATTGGTCTAGGATTTTGAATGATCCTATTTTACATTCTCCTTATTGGCCCATCATATCATTCTCCTTATTACCATATAAAATTCTAAGTTTGATGGTTGATAAGGAGAATACCCAAATAACCATGTTATGACTTTCCATCTTTGGTGTTCATCCAACTCATTGATGGATGACTCCGTAAGATTACAAATTTTCCAATGAACTCTCATGGGTTCAACAACAAAATGGTACATCGCATTACCAAGGGGTTTATTCAATGACTTTAATACCTTATCCATGGCCCTTTTAACACATTATCAATTGCCAATTTGATACGAGATGAGCACCAAAATTTTGAGTTCTTTTAAGAAATCCTCCTCCACTCATATTTCTGATCACATTCATGAGTGGAGGAGGAGAAGACGCTTGATCAAAGTTTCCCTTCCTGATAAACTATTGGCAGAGTCGTTTACCAAATAACTCATTGGGCCTATAGCTCGTGATGTTTACATGGGTGGTTTCATCACTGAAGAGAAGGAGATCAGTTGTGCTCAGTATCTAGACCTCGTTTATTTGCAAATGGGCACACTGTAGGACTTGACCCCTGACACTCCTCGTCCTTCCACAAATNCTACCCCGACACCTCCAGTAGCTTCTCATGTTGTTGATGGTGTGATTGGAACATTTCATGTTGAAACTCAATCTGCACACTCCAATCATGGCAATCCCAAGTCTACCTCCTCTAATGTCCAGAATACTCCTACTCCTACTCCTCCTACAGGTAAAACTTCTGAAGTTAATTTGGTACAATCTACACCTACCAGTAAAAATAAAAATAAAAATAAAGGGAAGGGTAAGAATAAGGAGGAGAAAAATAATACTCAACAATCTAAGAAGTCCAAAATGCATCCCCTTGATGAGAAAGATAAATGTAAACCACGTTACCCATACCTTATTTGTGGTGATGATCATTACACAAAATATTGTCCACGACGTGTTGATGTTACTAAGTTCCTCCAAGGGATCAGGAAGCGTCCTACACCTATCGTCTTGTCACAACATTTTCCTTCTTAGCAGCAGGCCCAATTGGTCATTCATGACCAAGATTCTCCTTCTACCTCATCTTATGTCCTTATGTGTATTGATGAATCTAAAAATAACGAAGTTGTAGTCGCAACTCGATCCAAATAGTATTCTCCGTCGAAGGAGGAAGTTGATGATATACCACCTTCTTTGGTTCAACTTCCTCCCTCCACTTCACCTCCAAATGGTCCTCTTCATCTCAAATGACCGGGTCTCGATACAGTTCTTCTCCCTCCCAAGGGCGTTGTTCAAAAGTCTTCATTTAATCCTCGTGCATGTGCTGCCCAAAACTACAGTATTGTAGAAGACCTTGTGCAAGAACCCTCTGCGATGTCATCTCTCGAAGTCCTTCAAAGTTGTCCTACTCAACATAAGGCATTGTTAAAGGATATTGGTGGAATTTATCCTACGAATACCAATTTGATAATATTTGACTTGGAAGAGAATATTCCAAGGCTTCCTCCTCAGTTAGCATTTCAAATCCAAGTTGTCGTGGAAAACAAGAATATATGTAGAACAATTATTGATGAAGGAGCCTTCACTTGCATTATGTCCGTTACTTGTTGGAAATCCATTGGATCTCCTATGCTCACCGAGTCACACAATAATCTTAAGGCCTTCAATGGTACAGGTTTTAAACCTTACAATGTTCTTCCTTTGTTGTCTATTACGTTAGAAGGTAAATCGGTCAATGTCGAGGTTGAGGTCTTTGATGCACCTCTTGATTATAACCTTCTACATGGCCATAGCTAGATTGATTCCATGCACGTAGTTGTGTCTACCCTTTTCCGTGTGTTACATTTCCCCCACCAAGGAAAGGTCATTATTGTTGACCAACTGGACTTCTTTAATTCTGATTCATGTACTAGCAACATCCCTTTTATTTTGAGGACACCTCTCGATTATGATAATGTTGGCGTGGGTCTTTTAAAATATTCCACCGTGATGGGTACATTTCCTATTCCACCACCCAATATTCCTTCCCCTTTTTTCACTTCGATTAACATTGTCTCCACCGGTGTTCGTGAAACCCCTGTGTCATATGACCTATGGGTAGTACCTCACTCTGGTGATTGTCTTCGTTACGATGACCACCTACCTTTAAGTCTAGTCGATTCCACTTATCAAGCTATTCAATCGGCAACTCCTTCTCCTCCTCTCTATGATGCATCTCCTGATCCATTTCACGTTATCTTTCCTATGGATGAGATGATCATGTCAGTCATGTCTATGGAACATACTCCATGGGACGATGGGCATCATCATTCTATCCTCTTCCTAGAACGCGATACCATAGAGAGCTACCAATAGATTTCGACTCCTTCGAACGATGTTGTTATTTCTTCCACTTATGAGTCAACGCACGATGTTTTTTACGAAGGGAACTTGAGTAACATTTCACCTACCGTTCTTCTTGACATATCGATTAAACTCAGATTCGTATAAAATGTTCATATCAACACCTCTTATTCTACTGATGAGGCTTGCACTTATAAAGCCCTTTTTCAAGAGTTTCGTGAAGTTTTTTCCTGGATTTATGAATAAATACCAGGTGTTGATCCTGATATTGTTGTGCACAAGATTAAGAGATATCCATACACTAAACCCATTTGGCAGAGTCTTTGCATAGTTCATCCACGTAAAGTTGTTGTTGTTAAGATTGAAGTTGAAAAACTTATTAAAGATGGCTTTGTCTACCCTATGGCTTTGATTGATTGGGTATCCAATCTTGTTCCAGTAAATAAGAAACAAGGAACGATCAACATTTGTGTAGAATATAGGGATATAAATAAAGCTTGTCCTAAGGACAATTTTCTGACCCCTTTCGTTGACTAGATCATTGGCAATTGTGCCAAGAGTGAAATATTCTCCTTGATGGATGGTTTCTCCGACTATAATCAAATGAATATTTTACCAGTGGATCAACACAAAACTGCTTTTATTTTCCCTTGGGGAACCTTCGCCTACTAGAAACTACCCTTTGGTCTCAAAAATGTTGGTGCCACCTTTCAACATGCTATGTATTACTCTTTTCATGATGTTAAGCACATTGTACAACCCTATCTCATCAATCTACCGACTCATTCCATGCGTCGTCAAGCTCAACTAACACATTTAAGGGCCATTTTTTGCATGCTATCGTTATTATCGCATACGCTTGAATCCGCACAAATGTGTTTTTGGTGTGGAATATGGCCGACTTCTTGGTTTCATTATGTCTATACATGGGATTCGGGTAGACCCTTTGAATTTTGAGGCTATTCTTAATTTACCTCCTCCTTCCACGCTATGCCAACTCTCAAGCTTCCAAGGGAAGGAAAACTTTTTATGTCGATTCATTCCCAACTACGTTGAATTAACGAAAGGATTCACTCAGCTCGTCAAGAAAGGTTTCAATTTTATATGGGACGATACCATAAACAAAGATTTTGAGGCTTTGAAACTTTCCTTAACCTGTACACCACTACTGTTTCCCCTTGACTATAGCCGAGATTATTTCTTGTTCTTAGCTGCCTTGGAATCTACCATTTTCATGGTTTTAGTCCAAGAGGATGATTCACATGACGAACATGTGATATACTATTTGATTCAGAGTCTCACGACTACCGAAACCAAATATTTGCATGTCGATAAACTGGCCTTGGCAGCTATTCAACATTTTCATCACTACATCTTATTGCACAAAACCACAATTATTTTCGATTGCAACCCCATGCAACATATCCTCACTCGACAATTGCTGGGGGGAAAGTTCTCCAAATGGATAGTTATTCTCCAGGAGTTTGACTTGGAATTTGAACTCACCGAGTGTTGGTAGCCAATTAGCATTTTTATACTGTCCTTATAAGCTGCCTACACTAGAGTTTTGCAAACTTTGATTTTAGTCGCAACCTTCGAATAAAATGACACTATTGTTTTATATGCCTTTTCCCACTTACCCTTGTCCTTGTTTTCATGGCTGCAAGCGTGAAAACCTTGATTTCGAAGTTTTATTAAAAACGTCGTTGGATTGTTATGATCACTCTTGTCTCTATGTTCATTGCGTTTCCAATTTATTTATCGTTATACAATTGACAAGACTCTAAGATCCTTATTCATTTGGCATTATTTTTTGTTAATATGATTTCATTTTACAAGACTGTGAGGATATTCTTTTGATCGAGTTTGTGAAGCATTGGTGATTTGATTTATATGTTCTTTGATCGATTCCCTTGACACATTGGTTTCATGAAAACACATTTGTGTTGTGGTAAGACCCTTGGTATAAATCGTTTCATAAAACACATAATTTATATAATCAAACCCTTGGTGTGATTTCTATTTATTTCTTTGGTTTTGAAACTATGACTATTGCTCGCGCAAATGTTTGGTCCACTTACCATATATTCATTGGTTGATTGAATGGCATAGTTTTTAACACATATGCATTGTGATTTGAATAGTTATATGTGTCGGTGGTTGTACTGTGGGTAATGACTGTTCTGCATGGGACAAAATAGCTCCACCACCTTCACGCGTTCTGTCATTAATGTTTTCCCCCCATCCCGGTTCACCTTTGCTAGTTTTCGGGTAAGCCTATGAAAATTATGCCCCTGCGTATACTCTGTTCGAACCCTAGCCCCTCACCCTGCTCACCGTGGGCTCCTGTCTATGGCACCGGTGGTTCACATAGAGCCAAATGGTATCCAAGCTCTGTTGTTATTTGATAATGCTCGAAAGGATTTAGAGGAAAATGGTTAGCTGGTGTTTATACATAGGTTCGAGGGTTTCAACCTGTTTTTTGCCCAACAATTCACCCTCACCTTTGACAGGTGCAGGGCCAAAATCGATGACATTCAGCTCAAGTTGAATGAGAAATTCATAAGCTCTGCTACAGGATTAGTAGCCACGGGCCAACGATGGTTTAAAAATTCCAAAGTTGATGAGGTGTCGTGGCCATTACTATTCATATCAAGGAAGGTTGCCTCCTGTGATAAAGGTATGCCTATTTCCACCCTCAAACCTCGGTGGCACGATTTTTTGATAATGGTTAAACAATTTGTGACCTGTGAAGGTCAGTATGGCTTGGTGTTTTTGTATCACCTCCGATTGTTAATGAATTTCATGGGCTATCCTCTCAACATGCCACATTACTTCTTGCGTAGTCTTTACAAGATGTCAAAGAGGTTCAAATGAGAGAGGGCTGATAGCAGCTTGTTTCATCATGGCTTGATTAGACTCATCGTTGTCCACCATTTAAACCTTCATGGTGATAATTGGCAAGCCTTTCTATCTCGAAATGGCTTTGCTGATTCAAAGTCTGTCCAAATCGATAAGGCTGTGGTTAGTGAGACTATGGTCAATCCACCCGTTCCATTCCATATCCTCCTACCCACTGCCAAACCCTCGGTTTGTCCTGACATCGACCTAGCCGACATCATAACTGACAATATTGTGGCTGTCAAGAAGCCTATGAGTAAGAAATTCAAGGGTAATCCTACTGTCGACAGAAAGGGTAAGAAAAATGCTCAATTGATATCGAGAATTTCCTAGAATAAACCTAAGCCGAACGTCGACCAAAAGCCCATAGTGCTGAGTGGGGATTTGGACTCTGATATCGAGCATTTCCTAGCTGAAGAGTATCCCTATTCCCATGGCCTATGTTCCAATCAACACTATCACTATGTATCTAACTTGCCCCCATGCCTAAAAAACAACCCTAATTACCTGGGAATCAAACTGCACAATGAAACCCCTGGTGGATTAAACAAACCCTCACTTGTGTTATCCAATCCCGATCAATTGTCCTGTATCCAATGTAACGCTTGGCTAGAGCTTTATTACGCTGAGGTCCCCCTGTTACATTCACAGATCAAATCATTAGAAGAATAGGTGACAATGTTGGGCAAGGAGAATGATAGGCTACGGACTAACGACAAGAAACAAAAAACCACCGGTTCGATCGTTTTCAGGAATGTCGAAGCGACAATAGCCTTCATCAATTCCAAATTATCATGACCGAGTTGTTTTCTGATTTCCCAGGTATGAATTTTGATATGAATTTTTCTTTGTAAGTTTGATTGAATTAATATAAAGGATTGGGTTTTGATTTTGATTAGCTCTGTTCATTTTAATACATTGGAAATGATTCTGTTATGTTGTGGATCCTATACAGTAGTTTCATTTTGCTAAAATTAAATGTAGATATGATTTGTTTATGCGATTTTGTCGTGCCCAACTTAGTATAAGCAATTGATTGGTTTTTGATTCGGTTTGTTTTGATTTTGAATCAATTATGTTCATTTGATTTAGGATAATCAATTTGGTTTGATTTCGATTGGTTTCGTTTGTTCCTAACAAACTCAAAACAACCCCGTTGATTTCGAGTTACCAGGAATGACTCTATTTTGTATTGAATCAATATTCTTGTTTGATTTTGATTACCTTCGACATGTGCAGAAAATCTATTTGCTAAAATCGTGGAAGTTGTATTGATTCATAACGATTGTGTTGACCCCAAACTGTTTCCTTTCGTTCTTGTTTGATTCGATTTGCAAGTGATTGCTGTGTGCCACGATTAGCATGATCGTTTGTATATGTTTAATATAGTTATATCAATTTGAAAAACGATCCTGTTGATTTTGTTTGGATTCGACAATAATTTTGTTGATGGCTGAAGCGACATAAACTATTATAGGCATGATTTGTTTAACCGGTTATGGTTGCGTCGATTTCAATTGGTTCATGAAAATGATTTCATTACTGTCAAATTATCTAATGCGATTCTGTTTATCCCAAAATGATGATAACAAATTGAACAGAGTGCATGTATATCTTTTATCATTCGGTTGACCACGATTTTTTTTGCTTTCAATTTGCATACAAGTTTCGATTTGAATGATTCGTTTGGTTTCTAATTAGCAATCAAATGTTTGCTTAATAGTTTGAATATGATTCTTTAGGATTCGAATTGGTTTTAAAACGATTCTGTGTTAAATTTAGACCAGCTGCAAGATTCTGTAGCTAGTTTTAGAAATTAGATTTTTATCAATTTTATCAATAAGATATCCTCTAATCTTGTCTATTCTTATCCTCTTTCAGGTGCATACGAATTACAATGATTAATTGGGCATGTTGTGGCAGTTTAGAAGATACTTTGGATTTGGTTTTGTCTTAGGCTGTTAGCTTGAGTCAGAAACTTGGGATATTTTCCCAGATTTGTGTAAACTGTTTTGATAATTCCCACAGGGATATTTACCCTGTGGGAGGTCTTTAAATACTTGTTATTTGTTTGTAATAATCATAATCCTCACTGTGGGAGAACTAGACTATGGATTTATGATACAGACTGAGATGAAAGTTGATGTCTTGTAACAGCTTTCGCTTTCAATATATCAAACTTTTGTTTCAAGTTTTATTCGTATCAATTTGCAGTTGATTATAGACTACTTTAGCTATCGTAATCTATTGCAAGTTGATGTGGCTTGATTAATATGTTATCCATATCTGATCTCTTTTATTATTTAAAAATACAACAATCATTCTATTTCAATTTAATGAATACAGGTTTATCTTTTTCAGCAATTGAATTATGATGTACAAATTTTGCATAAGGATTTATCTGAATGTGAAGATTTGTAAATTATAAGTTTGTTGTAATTTTTTATGTCTTGTTTGTCCTGTCATTGATATTTGAAGAGCACAGATGCTTCTATATTACGAGAAGCTCGTGGAGAATCCAGTGCGGGTTTTCTCCCTCTGATCAGCTAAAACAATTATTGCATACAGGACTAACCTGGAGCGTTTCTTCAGGTCAGTGTGTTATTTGTTATTTGATAGTTAATTTGTTAGTATAGTATAGGTAGTTTAGTTAGATATATGTATATTTTAGATTTTTAGTTAGAGTTATTATTTTAGTTGCTTAGTTTAGTTAGTTTTGATTTAGTTTCTTTCTCATAAAACTATAAAAAATAAAAAAACATTGGTTTCGTTGTCTTGGGACAAATTACAAATGATTTTTGCAGGTTTTAATTTAAATCTGTAATTTGTAAATATTGTACATTTTTAATTAAAGCTGATTCTGTTGATAATTAAATATTTACTTTTATAGAATTATAGTTGTATGATTTAGGTAATATATTGTATATATAAAGTTTAGATTTGTTTATTAGTTTGTTTTAGTTATTATTTTTCATTTAGATTAGTTTCTTAGTTTAGTTTTCATTTGTTTTTCTAAGACTTAGATCGGCCAATGAAGCTGCTAAACTTGTCAGGGTGGGTTATCCCAAATGGCTTGGGTTATTTAGACAACCCCGAATTGGATCCACTCTTTCAGTTGACGGATGGTCAATTTTTCCCGCCAACAAATGGCGCTAGAAGGAGGGCTTGTAATTAATTAATGGCACGAGGCGGTCATAAGACTCCTCCACCACCTAATCACTCACCTATAGTGACAAGAAGTCATTTGAACGATAATATTCCCCCTCAAACAACAACCACATAAAGCGACGATCCATGGATCACAGTTGAGCCAGTAACCCCAAATCCTACAGGTGGTGACATACAAGAGATTGTCCGCCAGTCTCTCATAAGAACACATAGTGCCTTATCCCGTTTGAGGCAACCAAATCGACCATTGGACCAACCTTTAGATTTCTCTGATATCAGAGAAAAACTTGGAGGCACTAACTTCACTGTGAACCCTACGGATCCAATCCTCACTCCTGCTGCAAGAGGATATGGGATACCACCCTCACCACCTCCATCATCTCTTTCTTCTTCGGGAAAGGACTCTTTGGACGAAGCAAGTTCCCCTTCACGGCCTTCCACACCGACTACACCAATGGCCAACCAGAACAACCCTGCTAGACCTTGGCTCAACTAGGATGCGGTAGCCGTACCTAGAGATCAACATCCCTTACCCAAACATTTGGAGAAGTGGATTCCCAAGTTTGACCTTGACTCAAAACAGATCGCTGAAGATCACATTAAAAAATTTATGTTAGTGTTACCCATGATTTTGGTCATCATGATGATGTATTGATGATGGTGTACTCAGGCTCTTCATAAGAACTTTCTCCTGAGAAAAGTTACATTCTTCTCTTTCCAGAAATATCATTTTTGAAGGAGGTTCGCAGGTTGCTAGTATATTTGCCTACGAGAATGTATGATTCTTGCAGGCTACCTTAAGCCAGGGTGCGAGAAGTTCACACTGTGTTGAACTGCTAGGGTGTGAACTCTTTCTAAAGCAAGGAAAAAGGTGAATTCTCAATGCTTCTAGAAGGGAATCTTCTAGAAGGATGAGATGGCATTTGAATGGTTATCCTAGTACTGGATTCCCTGATATTTTGGGATCATTATTATCCAAGTAACTAATTCATTCTCTCCTATATATTGAGGGAATTCTTATGGAAAAGGTTAAGCAAATAAGCAAGGTTAAGCAAGATTCATTGGAGAATTAGTGAAAGAATTGTGTGAAAGATTGAAGCTACAACAGCTTGGAAACTTCAGCAAGGATATCATAAGGGTTTTGATCTTCTTCGTGCAAGTGAACAAGTGTGTGTGTCAGAGCCAAGGGCCATCGAAAGGAAGTTTGTGACATCAAGGCTCATGTTGTAATCTTTACTTTCCATTAATATGATACAGTAATATGTCCCTTTCCCATAAAGCTAATTCCACTTTATTGTATAATTCCTTGATCATATACATAGATTGACCGTTGAATAGATTGTGCTTTCTTCACTTTGGTTGGTTTGTGTTGTCTTGGTCTAGACTACACAAGAGCACTGGAGCGAAGCAGGAGAAACAAAGACCATAGGAAGTGATTATAAGGTATGTTACTCGTTCTTGCCTCCTATTTAATTCAATGGTCAAAATCTAGGGAAAGAGTCAAGTTCTTTCATGCTTTGTTCTAGATCTAGGTGGATCTAGGGAGATCGTTTTGTGTCCGCACTTACGGATTTATCCAATAACAAAATTGGCGACTCCACTGGGGAACACCATTTTCTTTGTGTCTTTTTGTATTTTTTTGTGGCCATTTGCTCTGGTTTCACTTTTCTCCTGTCCTATCAGTCTCTGAGTCTTCAGGATATCCTGATAGACCTTCTGGGTCCAGAAGCCTTTTTCAATTTTTCTTCATTTTTCAAAATTTTGACTATGTTCAGGCATTCTCGCACTGTACTTCATTGCAGCCCATGAGAATAGGTAGAGTTTGCATTCTTCCTTTAGGTTTTAGTGCGAGGTTCTCACACCCTGCTCAAGGGTCACCTGCGAGAATTAGCGATTCTCGCACTGTGTAATACTGTTTTCCTGCAAACTCATTTTGTCAAGAATTTGGATTTAAGTTTTGTTTTTTTCAACTGCCTAGATCAGTTTGATTGCCTCTTATGAGTTTCTTAGACCACTGATTGATATATTTCTTGTCTTTGTTTGTGTGCATGAACAGTCTTAGGGTTCCAAGGCTTTTCTTGTCTTTTTGTGTCTTGATTTTCGTTTCTTGACTTTTCTTGGCGAAACCATTCTCTCTAACTTCAGAATCTAAGTGTGTTTGATTAGTTAAGAACTAGTGATTGGTTGAAAGTTGAGTACTTGGTTTTTCTCATTTGCTTATTGGTTTGAAAGATCATTTTCATTTTCATTGAGAAGACTACTTTGGTTTTCTCTTTATTTTTGCTTTCATTGAAAGAGTTGATTGAGTTTGTCATTGCTTGTTCATTTGGCTTTTGATTTTTAGTACTCTTGCTATCATAGTGTGGGTCCTTTTTGAAAAGTGAAAAAAAAGTTTTTCTTTCAAAAAATTATTTTTGTTTTAGAAAACATTGAAAATCAAATTATTGAGATTGTTGAAGTATTTGAAAAAGACATATTATCAAGAATTGTCATTTGATAAGTGATTGTTTGTATTTACATTTCAAAGGAAATTTTGCATTGTAGTTCAAGGTTGATCTGGAAAACTTTCTCTCTCCCATACATAGGATTCATTGAACGAAAAGTTATATCTTTCATTCTCATCCTTGCATTGTTGGGTCAGAGTCATACAACATAAGTTTCACTTTTGTTTCCTTTGAGTAAACAACAGCTCTTAATAACATTGTGTAATCATAAAAATTATATAGTAACTCTTTTCTAGGGCTCTATTACACAAACATTTAGCTAGGCTAGCACTTTGGAATAGGAAGAGAGATACACTCTCCAAAGCTCAAAACACACAATAGCATCTTGAGTTAGGGAGTGTTAAATTCCATTTGCAACATCCTGTCCTGGGAAGCCCTTCTCACACAAGGGTCAAACACTAGGTCACATTGATATTGGTAGAGTTACTCACCCTGCTTTGTTGATATCCGTGTAGAGATTGCACATATTACGGGGATCACTCAGAGGTATACCCACAATGATGAGTGGAAGCCTTTTGAGTTGATTGCGGGCTAGATACCCTGCCCTTGCATGTGGATTGGACTGTTGACTGTTCCCCCAAGCTTGATTGTTGTTGGTGGTGACCTTAGTGGCCTATCTTTTTAGGTTCTTACCCAAGGTGACTGTGGAGGGGAAAGTCTTCACGGTACCTGGAATTGACATTGACCAAACTCACTCGGGCTCCTTGGAGGGTATACCCACGATTATGTGTGGGATCTTGCACCAGGGTGTAATTCCGTTAAGCAGGTCGTCCACATAACTTTTCCAACCTAGCCCTGCCCCTTCTTTTCTCGTTGTTGCGACGTTGGATTTCATCACCAACTAGTGGCTTCAAAATTAGAAGGTCTTGTTTGCTTGGTGATTGCTTCCTAGATTTTGTTTACTAGTGCGTGTTGTTTGTTTCTCAAAGTTAACCATAGGATTTTATTCGTGAAGTTTGTCACTCGTTTACAATAGCTTCTCCACGTTGTTCATGTAGAATGCAAGGTTTATCTCCAGAGCATTTGGATGGTTCTCAACCCTTGCTTACAGCTACACCTAAGGGCTCTCCTGGGCAAAGTGAAGCCACAATCGTCACCACACCACAAGTGGAATGAACTGACTCTCTAGAACGTTTTCGAATTACAAACACTCGAGAGGATTTTCAACTTCCCAGTGAGTCTCAACACCCTTTTAGATGACTGAATTCTTCTGGAGAATTAGTTGTTAGTTCTTCTGGATCACCCATTGGGCCTTTTCCCGGTGTCGAGGACCAAGATCCTTTTTGGTCTACAGGTGATTTTCGTAGGACCCTTTTTGGTCCTGGTTCACCTGTGGTCTCCGAAATCAACCCTCCGATGTTTTCTGAGACAGAGATTGTACCGTTGACTACTACTTATCACTTTACTCTCCCTGCCAAAATGGCCCATATTGCAGCTACTAGGAGTGTTCCAACCGGGTTCACTATAGCTGGTCTTCGTCCTATAAACACCCAGTGAATGCCCAATGTTACTCCAACACTACCACCCAGATACCATGCGTTGAATGATTTGTTGAATGCTTCTGTTCCAACACCTCCGCAAACCCCAACTGGTTCTCCAGGTGGTCCTTCATTTCCTGGGCATCCTATTCCCGATTTTATTCCGACACTCCCTCAATTTCCATCTGGCAATCCTAATCCTAGTGGCACTATACCGTCCATTACACCAAACTTGCAGAATCCTATTGGTGGACAAGGTGGTACAATTCAACTTCCTCTTATCGGACACATTCCACCTACTACTCAACCTTTGATTGGGACACAACTTCCAGTTGGAAATCCGCCTACGATAGGAGGACTAACCCCACGTTTTGGACAAAATATACCTCCCTCTTTGGCCCAGTATTGGAATCAGATGATACAAAATCTTCCTCAAACGACTGGGGGTAGCAGCCTGTCCCTACTATCGGCCAACCATATCCAGGTATACCCAATCCTATTTGGGGTACGAATGCTCAAACTCATATCCCCACTAAAGGTTATAATTCCTTGAGTTACTATCCTCTCCAGCCACCACCAAATAATGTGCAGACTGCTTACAGTTCTACTGGTTTTCCTACAGGACTTCCACCCCAAAGCCACCAGTACTTGCAAGTGAATCGATAGTTACCTTTTCTCGCTACTTTGGATTTGCCATATTTGTCTAGGATTTTAAATGATCCTATTCGTCACTCTCCCCAATGGCCTACTATGCCAGCCAAGCTTCCTTTGGACATTCCTAAATTCGACGGCAAAGTGGGAGAGGACCCAAACAATCACGTTATGAATTTTCACCTATGGTGTTCATCCAACTCATCGATGGATGACTCTATTCATTTACGTATTTTTCAACGAACCCTTACTGGTTCTGCTGCAAAGTGGTATATCGAATTGCCACGAGGTTTCTTCTCTGATTTCAACACCCTAGCTATGGCTTTCCTTACACATTACCAGTTATCGATCCGTTATGATACCAAGACTGAGATTTTGACTTCCTTCAAACAGACTAAAGGAACTCATATATTGGATCATATCCATTAATGGTGAAGAAGGCGATGTCTCATTAAACTTGAGCTCCCCTATCAATTACTGGAAGAATGGTTTACAAAATCATTTGTGAATGAAATTGGTAAGGACATTTCCATGGGTGGTGTTGTCACAGAAGAGCAGGCTATCAGTCGTGCTCAGTATCTTGATCTTGTTTATTCGAAAATGGGAACACTTTATGATTTACTACCTGAGTTACCTCGTCCTAATGCTTCCATCACTTCAACTACTCTAGCTGCCTCACATGCGGCTGACGGTGTGATTGGTACTGCTCAAGACCAATCACATTCTGTTTCAAGCACAAACCCTAAATATTCTTCTAATGTTCAAAATGATCTGTCTCCTACCACTCCCACCGGTAAAACTTCTGAGGTAAATGCCGTCCAATCTACCCCAACTGGTAAAAACAAATCTAAAAAGGGGAGAGGTAAGAATAAGGAGGGAAAAAATAATAATCAAACAGAACAACATAAAACTACTCCTGTTGATAACCGGGGTAAGCGCAAACCCCGATACCCTTGCCTTATCTGTGGTTATGATCAGTACATGAAGGATTGTCCACGATGTGCAGAGGTCACTAAGTTCCTTCAAGGAACCCCAAAACCATCTGCACCGGCTGTCTTGTCCCAACCCTTCTTGTCTCAACAACAGGCTCAGTTGGTCATTCACGACCAACCCTCCTCTTCTATGACATCATATGTTTTGATGTGTACTAGTGATTCTAAGTAGAACAATGTTGCACTTACGACTCGAGCCAAAGATTATTCTGCATCTAAGGAAAAGGTTGACGATTTACCTCCTTCTTTGGTACAACCCTCTCTAGCGACTCCACCTACAAATGGTCCTCTTCATCTCGAATGACTGAGCTTCGACACAGTTCTGCGCCCCCCCTAAAGGGTGTTGTATGGAAATCAACTTTCAATCCTCATGCTCATGTGGCCTAGAACTACAACATTATTGAAGATCTGGCCCAGGCACCTTCAGCGATGTCAGCCCTTGAAGTCCTTCAGTCTTGTCCTACACAAAGAAAGGCATTGTTGAAAGCTATAGGTGGAATTGACCCGACCAATACGAATTTAATAGTCTTTGACTTGGATGATCACATTCCAATGTTACCCCCTCAACTCGCGTTTCAAATCCAAGTTGTTGTCTCTGACAAGAAAATTTGTCGAACTGTTATCGATGAGGGAGCCTCGACTTGTGTTATGTCTCTTGCTTGTTGGAAAGCCATTGGCTCTCCTCCTTTGGATGAATACCAGAACACTCTTAAAGCCTTCAATGGATCTGGTTTTAAGCCTTACGGTGTTCTTCCTTCATTTCCTATTACACTAGAAGGTAAGACGGTCCAAGTTGAAGTGGAAGTCTTTGACGCTCCCCTTGATTATAATATTTTACTTGGTCATAGCTAGATCGATTCCATGCATGCTGTTGTGTCAACACTTTCTCATGTAGTACGTTTCCCTCATCAAGGAAAGTTTGTTACCATTGACCAACTTTCCTTCTTCAATTCTAATACCCGTACTGGCAATGTGTCGTTTATTGCTAAAACCCCACCAGGTTATGAGAACATCGGTGTAGGCCTTTTAAAGGACTCCTCGTTAATGGGTACTTTCCCCATTCCTCCACCCGATGTTCCACACCCGTCTGTTGCTTCTATCAACATGATTTCCACCGTCCCTCACGAACTTCCAGTGTCTCATGACCCTTGGATTGTCCCTGACCCTGAAGATCATCTTTGTTTCGGCGACACAATGTCGTTAAGTCCGGTTGAATTTGCTTATCAAGCGATTCAATCGACAACACCTTCTACTCCCTCTCTTGATGAGTTGTCTCCAGATCCTTTTCGTGTTATTTTTCCCACTGGCGAGATGATCATGTCCTTCATGGAGGACACCCCTTGGGACGATGGGCATCATCGTTCCATCCTCTTTCTGGAACAACACACTCTTGAGAACTACCAACGGATTTCAACTCCGTCGACCGTTGTTGTCATCTCAATTGTTCGCGGATCTGCACATGATGTGTTTGCTGAAGGGAACCTCAGTAATATCTCTCCCATGATTCCCATTGACATATCCATAAAACCTGGAATCGTCGAAAATGTTCATATTGGAGCTTCATGTTCCCAAGACGAAATAGTCACCTATACATCCTTATTTAAAGCGTTTCGTGACATATTCACCTGGAGCTACGCGGAAATGCCAGGTATCGACTCTACAATTGTTGTACATGAGATAAAGACCTTTCCCGACGCTAAACCCGTCTGGCAACGCCTTCATCTAGTTCACCCACGGAAAGAGGTTGCTATCAAACTCGAAGTTGAAAAACTTCTGAAAGTTGGTTTTATTTATCCGGTGGCTCTTACAGAATGGGTTTCCAATCCTATCCCGATTAACAAGAAAGGAAACAGTGTTTGTGTATGTGTTGATTATAGGGATATTAACAAATCTTTTCCCAAAGACAACTTTCCTACCCCCTTCGTCGATCAGATCGTCGATGATTGCACTGGAAGTGAAATCTTCTCCCTCATGGATGGTTTCTCTGGCTATAATCAAATTAATATTGTTCCTGAGGACCAACATAAGACCGTTTTTATTTGTCCTTGGGGTGCTTTTGCCTATCGGAAACTCCCTTTTGGTCTTAAGAATGCGGGTGCCACTTTTCAACGCGCTATGTCTTATGCTTCTCATGATATAAAGCACATCGTTCAACCCTATTTGGACGATTTACCAGCTCATTCTTTGCGCAAAGTTGATCACCCTACTCATCTCCGAGCCATTTTTGTTCCTTGTCGATTTTACCGAATACGTTTAAATCCCCACAAGTGCATTTTTTGTGTAGAATCCAGTCGTCTTATAGGTTTTATCATTTCGCGTCAAGGGATCAGGGTGGATCCTTTGAAGGTTGAGGAAATTATTAATCTCCCTCCTCCTTCTACACTGCACCAATTGCAAAGTTTGCAGGGGAAAGAAAATTTTCTTCGTCGTTTTATCCCTAATTACGCTGAGATCACTCATGGTTTTACACGGCTACTAAAGAAGGACTCCAAGTTCATCTGGGATACCATTGCCAACAATGCTTTTAAATCTTTGAAGTTGTCCCTCATGCGAGCTCCGCTTCTCTTTCCTCCTGATTATAGTCGCGATTATTTCCTTTATCTTGCTGCCTCAGAGTACAATATTGGCATGGTTCTCATCCAAGAGGATGATGCACACGAGAAACATGTTATTTATTACTTGAGTCGAAGTCTTACACCAACTGAAATCAAGTATCAACATGTTGAAAAACTGGCCTTGGATGCCATTCAAGCCGTTCAATGCTTCTGGCATTATATCCTCTCACGCAAGACTACGGTGATTTATCATTGCAACCCTATGCAACATATTTTGACACTTCAATTGCTAGGGGGAAAATACTCTAAATGGATTTTCATACTCCAGGAGTTTGACTTGGAATTCGATCACGGCAAGTCCAAGAAGTCCTTAGTTTTTGCTAAGTTGATATGCGATTTTCCTCATTCTGCAACGGAAAATCTAGCAGTTGATTCATTACCCGATGAATCTCTTTTCCTTATTAGCACTGATGATCTTTGGTATGGAGATATCATTATATATCTCCAAACCCAGACTTTCTGGCCTGCTTTTTCTAGTACTGAATGATGTCGTATACGATATCAAGCTCATCAATACATTATCCTCGGGGATACTCTTTACTGTCGGGGAATTGACTCTATTTTTCTACGTTGTCTAACGTTCGACGAAGCTGAGAAAGATCTGAATGATTTCCATTCCGGAGCATGTAGTGGTCATATGTCTGGGTATGCTACTTCCCAGAAGATCTTACGCACAGGGTATTTTTGGCCTTCTTTGTTTAATGACTGCATTACTGCCGTTCAGAAACGCCATGCCTGCCAGACCTACAATCAGAAAATTCGGTCATATCCTTCTCCTCTTCACCCTGTGGTCTCAGTTGGTCCATTTGTGAAATGGGGCATCGATTTCATGACATGTCACCCTCACTCGGCCGGGGGGCATGGTTACATTATTGTAGCTGTTGATTACTTTACGAAATGGGCTGAGGCGATGCCGACATTCGACAATACTGGAAAGACTGCAGCCTTGTTTCTTTTAAACCACGTCATAGCTCGTTTTGTTGTGCCCCAAGCTATCGTCACTGATCACGGTAGCCACTTTAGGAATTTTATGATGTTTGAACTTACTGAGAAGTTGGGTCTTCATCATGATAACTTAATGCCCTATTATCCACAAGCTAATGGTCAAGTCGAAGCGATCAACAAACTTCTCACAACTATGCTTCGACGGATGATAGGAATTCATAAAACAAGTTGGCACACAATGTTGCTTTTGACATTGTGGGCATACCGAACATCTATCAAGTCCGCTACTGGGTTTATGCCTTTTCGGTTAGTCTATGGTGTGGAAGCCATTCTTCTTGTAGAATGCGAGATACCCTCTCTAAAGCTAGCTGTTGAACTCCTACCCAACACTTCTGCTGAAGAAGAACGTCTATTGTATCTAATGCGATTAGAGAAAACTTGACGTGATGCCACTCTAGTAATAGAAGCCCAGAAAAAACGTGTCAAGGCCCAATATGACAAGCATGTCAAGCCTCATGTTTTCTCCGAAGGTGATCTTTTTCTTCTTTATGAACAGGATCGAGATGTGTTAGGAGCTGGGAAATTCAAACCCATGTGGCGAGGTCCTTATATTGCTCGTCGAGTTTTGGAAAAATGAGCATATGAGTTGGTAGATTACAATGGTATCCCTTTCAGTGAACCCATGAATGGGTTGTACTTGAAGAAGTACTATGCATAAATCATCTGTGCACAAGTACTTGTATTTTAATGTATCATACTTTGTGTGTGTTACTATAGTTTTCTTTTGTCGTTATCTAGTCTCTGCCCTTATGTGACGTTGTGCTTGATTTCCATATGTCGAAGTATTCACTACCCTATATTGGCTTCGCTAATGGTGCTAGCCGTAGTACTTGGAACCTTGCTTCCGCTGCATGGGCAATCTATACCCCAAAAAACAAACTTGTATCTTTATGAGGTGTGTGACTCGGCCGTGCAACCAACAACATTACAAAGTATAGCGCCATTATTGAACTATTGGTTGATGCTATCTCGCTCGGAATTCATCGTTTGGTTGTGCGACTTGACTCGCAGCTTGTAATACTACAGTTAAGTAATGTCTACTCTATTCGAAGTTCTACTTTATTACAGGTGTATTTGCGAATTCGCCTCTTGGAACGTTATTTTGATCACATTGAATATCAACATATTCCTAGATGTCTAAATACATTAATAGATGCATTGTCTAATTATGTATTGGATAGACATTTGAATCATTTATAAATCAAACACATCAAAATTCACACAATATAAAGTAAACCGGTAGAAGCCATCTGTATATATAATGATATAAAAGAGTTTTTTTATTAAAAGTTCGTCTGAAGACCAAAATGTCAAAATTGAAGCTTATAGATTCTACAAAGTGATTTCATGGATAACGTTCATGGTAACACACGACTGCCCTAGAAACCCTACGGAGCAGTCGACTCATAGATGCTGATACCCCTATAGTGTGATGTTGATCGCGTCGTGGAACCTCTTCCAAAGTAATGTCTGGAATGTCTGCAGTTAGGCCCTCTAAATTCTATTCCACCACCTAATAATCCTCAGCATACTGTGGTGCTGTTGCTACCTCTCCTCGCCTCTGGATAAAAGAAGTGCCAGGAGGTCTATATGGTCCAACATCTGTGTTATAAACAAACAATTTTGTATTAGTCTTCGGATGAATATATAAAACAAAAACATTTGAATATGATAAATAATTCAAAAACATTTAAAAAGAAAAAAAATGTGTGTACTTCTTACCAAGGTCTCCCCACTAAGCATCCTCTGGCAATGCCAAATCCGGATCTCCTTGGAAATCCAACCCAGCATAAGCGTAGTTATCAACCATCAACATGTGTGGTTGAATCCAGTCAAAGAAAGTATCATCATATTTGATGATAGGTCCTGCTACGTGCCGGGCCATGAGCCGACACCATCTCAGCATCCGCGGATCCCTGGGAGCCAGTAAATTCCACTCCACCTGTAACCTCAGTAATGGGACTCGCTCAAGGAAGAAGGATACCAGAAATAATCCATACCCGAATTGCTTCAGGTTGCCACGTCTACACTTGGTTAATTGCCTTTTTATATTGCGCAGCACTGCATCTTCCCAGTTGAACACTCGAGGCTCAGTAGACTCAATAGCATACTGGAAGTAACTCTGTAATGCCATATGAGGAGCAGAACTCCCAGCCATCTGAGCTATAGTGAAAGGGATAGTACAGAGGGTCAAGTCTGTTACCCCCTAGATAGCCACTTTTCCTTTCTTTCTGTCGGCCTTGGGTACGCAGTGTATACGGCAATACTCACTCATCGGTAGCCCACCACCTCTACTACCGGTCAGGCTCACATAGTACCCTTTTCGGTACAATCTGGTCAAAGATTAAATGTCCTCAATGTCTAAGGATAGTGTGTGGACCCCCACATGAAATACTTGTTGATCTGGGTCCCACATGCGAACCAGGTACTCTAAAATTTTGACTTGGCCCTCATGCCCGGGATGCGAAAGTATTTCAAGAGCCCACAATCTCTCAAAGAAGCTATGGTAGGTGGATGATTTTTGGCCATTGAATTATCCTCTTTATGTTCCCTTTCATGCCACTCTAGCACCATGTTGATGGCCAATTATCTGCACAAGGAACACAATAAGAGGATTAATCACTTTTTTCATGCCTTAAATATTTTTCATTGGCTAAAAATTTTAAAAAAAATTGGGCTTTGCGGTTCTCGCAGGTGCCCTGTGGGCACAGTGCGAGAACCTCGCAGGTGGCCTTAGGCTCACCTTCGAGAACACCTCATTCTCACAGGCCCCGTATGGCCTACCTGCGAGAATGCCAGCGTGCATATAGGGCTTGAAAAAACAACTTAAAACTAAGAATTTGACCAATGAAATTACAAATTTAAACCATGAAAATGTTAATGACGAACAGTTTACCTTAATGTTGTAGATGGCTCACTGAATGGTCTCTCGTAGCTCTCACAAATTGACTCCAAACTTGGAGGGTAAAAGAGGGGTTTTTGGAGCTCAATAGTGAAAATGTAAAATGATGTGGTAAAAAAGAGTATTTACTCATTTTATTTACTTTTACTATGTCATTTTGGGTTTTTATGATTATTTATCGATTAAATCTAATCCCTAATGTTATGTTGAGTGTAATGACTTGCAGGCGTGATGACTTTGATGATTAAATACAAGGATATGGACATATTTTTCTTCGTTATGGTGTGTTTTTTATTATTTTTATGGTTTTTACATAAAACCTCGAGTGTCATTTTTGTCCATTCTTGCGCTCGTAAATACATGAGAACGTGGTCGAGCATACTTTTATCACTTTTTCAGGGTCAACAAGGTTATATGAAAAAGGAACCCCTCCGGAGTCCTCTTTAATCTCTTTTCAGACTCTCTAAACATGAAAAGATCACCGAGCGACCTTGCTATTTTTCACACTCGATAAAGTATTTGAAGTACGCGTCCGGTGAGCGATAATTTATCTCTTTTTCGGTCTCGTCCAGACCAATTTACGAAAAAGGAACTGAGAGAGTTCTCTTTTAAGTGTTTTTCCAAACTCTATAATATTGAAAAACTATAAAGTTCTCTATCTCTGGACTCGTTAAACAAACATTGACAGACCCGTGATAGGACCGAACCACTCCTTCTTAGGGTTCGTTAAACATACTTCGAGGGACTCATCCAAAGGATGAGCTTACATCAACAAGCATATCTTATCCTCCTCAAGATTGTGTAAAAATAAAGAGGTACTTGCCAGAAATGGTGGGGGGAAATTTGGGAAAGGGATATGTTTTCATCATCGTATTGATTGGCAGTAAGTGTCTCTCTTGAACATGACACCCCCTATTCATCATTTGAAGCCGGTTTTGGAAATCCATTTGTCTCTCATTCGATTGATTACAAGGTCATTCCCTGTGTCGTCTTTGAGTCAATGCTGCCAAATCATTGGTCGTGTCATTCATATGTTCAAGAGAAGTCCATCTGAAACCTATATTGAGTCAGCCATCTACAGTTATCTAGTCTCTTCATGTCGGCCTTCCCTGTGTCCAGTCCACATCATACTCTATTTCACCTTCAAAATCTGTTACTCATTTCATTTCATTGATGAGGGATACATAAAGGCCCTCCTGTGACAATTTTTGTTCCGTCGACTTCAGCTCATTATCCGGAATCAAGACTTAGAAATTATTTGGTACCTTGGAGCTTGCATGCCTCAATGGCAGGTTTCCTCGCTTTCGACAGTGGGTTTACATCATTGACCCCTGATCGAAAGATTTCATCGAATGTTCGACTTCAACTCAGTTATTCACACTCGATGGATTGTACTCTGTACCTTGGGAGTCATTGACATCAATGGTGATTTCCCTCTCACTTGTTAATGGTTTCATCATTGACCGGTACTCAAGTGGTTTTTACCATGTTCAACTTCAACACATGGAATCACATGGTTAGATTCGTACTTTGAGCGATGAAATTGAAGATCCGGGATGTCATTTTTGTGATCCAGGTTTCGATGGAGTATGTATAATTTGCGACACATAGATCCACTGTGTATGTCTCATGGCTATATCGTCTTGATTTGAAATTTTTCGCATAGATCCATAGTGTATTCTGGGTGGCTATGCTATATGTTGACGGCATGGATCCACAGTGTATGATTGGTGTCCATGACCCATGTCTATAATGTCATCAGTCTGTGATCTGAGTATGGGAATGCCTATCTCAGAATTGATATATGATATTCTACAGATGCTTGGTTGTTCGCAGGTTTCCGATTAGATGTGCTCCTAGTTCTTGACACACACATGTAGCTTACAAAGTCTATTGGTTGTCACTGGTTCCAACACTCATACCTTGGGGGGAATTCTGTTACCCATGATTTTGGTCATCATGATGATGTATTGATGATGGTGTACTCAGGCTCTTCATAATAACTTTCTCCTGAGAAAAGTTACATTCTTCTCTTTCCAGAAATATCATTTTTGAAAGAGGTTCGCAGGCTGCTAGTATATTTGCCTATGAGAATGCATGATTCTCGCAGGCTGCTTTAAGATAGGGTGTGAGAAGTTCGCACTGTGTTGAACTGCTAGGGTGAAAACTCTTTCTAAAGCAAGCAAAAAGGTGAATTCTCGATGCTTCTAGAAGGGAATATTCTAGAAGGATGAGATGGCATTCGAATAGTTATTCTAGTAATGGATTCCCTGATATTTTGGGATCATTCTTATCCAAGTAACTAATTCATTCTCTCCTATATATTGATGGAATTCTTATGGAAAAGGTTAAGAAAATAAGCAAGGTTAAGAAAGATTCATTGGAGAATTAGTGAAAGGATTGTGTGAAAGATTGAAGCTACAACAACTTGAAAACTTCAGCAAGGATATCATAAGGGTTTTGATCTTCTTCATGCAAGTGAGCAAGTGTGTGTGTCAGAGCCAAGGGCCATCGAAAGGAAGTTTGCGACATCAAGGCTCAGGTTGTAATCTTTACTTTCCATTAATATGATACAGTAATATGTCCCTTTCCCATAAAGCTAATTCCACTTTATTGTATAATTCCTTGATCATATACATAGATTGACCGTTGAATAGATTGTGCTTTCTTCACATTGGTTGGTTTGTGTTGTCTTGGTATGGACTGCACAAGAGTGATGGAGCAAAGCAGGAGCAACAAAGACCATAGGAAGCGATTATAAGGTATGCTACTCGTTCTTGCCTCCTATTTAATTCAATGGTCAAAATCTAGGGAAAGAGTCATGTTTTGTCTTGCTTTGTTCTAGATCTAGGTGGATCTAGGGAGATCGGTTTGTGTTCACACTTATGGATTTATCCAATAATAGTTAGCCATAAGACTCTGCAACATCAAGCATTAAGACGTAGTCTGTAGGTTGTTCCCCTACACTTTTGAGGGAAATGCCTCTACATGGTACTTTGCCCAGCAACCCCATACCATCGTGTCCTGGGAAAAGTTTGAGTCATGCTTTTTGCAAAAATTCGGAGACAGTAAGCCTTCGGAAGTCCTAGTCATGGACCTTTCTAGACTAATAATGAACCCAAAAGAGAAAGTTAAAGACTTTAATCAAATATTCTTAACACTTAAAAACCGAATCCCTACTGATTCCATGCCTGTCGAGAATCTTATCATAGCATACTATACTAAAGCCTTGCATCAAAGTATAGCTATTTGGGTTAAATGATCTAAGAAAGCCACATTGTTAGAGGCCATCGAGGAGGCCAGCCAGATTGAAAAAGACATACTTAGTCTAAAAGACACTACTAGCAACGAAACAGAAACTAGTTCATCTTCCAAAAAGAAAATCGAAATCCTCCCTAGACCTATTCAAAGTAAAACACAACCTGAAAGCTCTGATTTAGAAAACGTAACTAAAGTCATTCAAAAACTGTCGAATCAAGTTATAGATTTAAAAAAGACGACCGAAGAAGCTTCATCAAGGAAAGGTCCTTACAAGTCCCCCGTTCAGGAATCCTTTTCCCACCAACCAACCTAATTCAACTACTGAGGGCCTTAATCTAGAAATTCTGCAATACGCCCTTCAAACAATTCTAGAAGCCCAGGATAACTTGATGCCTCCTGATATTCCTGAGGATGTTGTTGAACAAGAGACAGTTCAAGAAGAAGATTCTTCTCCAAACATTTTTGGACACTTCTCAAATAACATCTTTCAAGCTAACTTTGAGACAGTCCATCCCTATAATACTAGGAGTAAGACAACAAACAAACCTTCTACCGAAAATACTATGACTTTGCCTCCAAAGAAATCTAAACTAGCTGAGACTAAACAGAGTCATGTAAAACCCAACTTAGATTATGATTTAGTTGAAGATCTTAAAAATTTAAGGGATAACATTTTTGTTTATGAGTTATTGAAATTTCCATTTCTGCTACAAAAAATGTTACAAAATATCTCAGAGAATGGAAAAAATGGTAATTCAAGTGTTAACAAGGTTGTGCAGAACAAATTTCCTCAGAAGACTTCCACTAAAAACAATCCTGATTCTCACGATAAAGGAAGCCTTCCTGTAAGTAATGTAAATAATGTAGATAAGGTAGCTTTAGAAATTGCGATTAAAAAGCCACAAACTACCACCCTTAGTACTCGCAAAAATGTACCTCCATTTTTGTTAACTTTCAAAATCTTTAATAGAAACGTGCACAATTGTATGATTGACTCAGGAGCGTCATCCAATGTGATGCCATGGTCTATGTGTCAGAAGATTAACGCTGAAGTCGAACCATCCACTTTAAAAATCATACAACTTGATCGAACCAGTGTTAAAGTTATAGGCGAATTACGAAATGTGCTTATAAGATTATTGTCTAACCCCAAGTTTCATCAAGTTATTGATATTATTGTTGTGGATATTCCAGAAGTGTATGGTCTATTTTTAAGCAGGGACTGGTCGGAGCAGCTACACAACTATTTCACGACAGATTGGTCTCACCTGTGGCTTCCAGAAAATGGCAAGTCTAACAAGATCAAGGTAAATCGTGAACGCTACCTTAAGTTCATAGTCATGGATTTGAATGATCCCAACGAACCATTTACACCTTCTGCCGATTCACCCAAAACACAAGGGATGGATACCTTTTTCGGCAATTTCATGGCCGAGGCTTCAGCTCTCACCAATCCAGAACAACAGTCTGAGATTGTAGCATATGTGCAGCCAGTAGCTTCTATGCAATGGTCTCATGCACCTGATAAAAATCAAGTTTGGTCTCTTTATTTTGACGGGTCAAAGTCCAAAGAAGGAGCTGGTGCAGGCTGCGTTATTATTGATCCGGCAGGTAACAAAACATTGATTTCATGTAGACTAGAATTTGAATGTACTAATAACATAGCAGAATATGAGGCTTTATTGCAGGGTCTTAGAAAATCTTTAGATATCAACATTCAAAACTTGGTTGTCTTTGGCAATTCCGAAATCATGGTTAGACAGGTAAGAGATTCTATCCACTGTCTGTCTCCGCATCTTAAAAGCTACCAATCCGAGGTATGGAATTTAATGAATAAGTTTTTTTCTTTCAATATAAATTCTATTCCTAGATTACATAATTCTGAAGCAGATCTATTAGCTAACGTAGCTTCTAAACTCTTTCCTGCATAAGGCTTATCCCCGGATGGATTCTCCATCGAGCTGTTGTTCAGACCATAAGTGCCCAACAACATCATGAACTAGAGATTCTTCGACGACGATTAGCATATTATTAGCTTTCTGCACATGGAAGAAATTTGTCAAGGCGCGGTGATAGACAAATTCACTCACAACGACAATTTGCGCTATTTCACGATAATACCAGATCTGAGAACTCCTGAATCTTCATCAGACATGGTAAATTCGATCCCTAAATCTGTATTTCGATTAGAGAAATTTTACGATCTTCAAGATAAATTAAAAAAATCGATCAACTGTAAAACCTATAGTTCTTCGTTATCATATGAAAAAGTAAACTTAGGAACTAATGAAAATCCGCAGTGCATTAATTTAGGGTTGGGGTGTTCTCAACAAAAAAAAGATGCATTTATTAAAATGTTTAAAGAATTTAAAGATATCTTTGCATGGACGTATGATGACCTTAAAACTTTCGACCCTAACATCATACAACACGTCATTCCTATGAAACCCCAAACCTAACCCTTTCAACAAAAATTGAGGAAAATGCACCCTAAGCTCGAACCATTTGTCAAAAAGAATTTAATAAGATCCTAAATGCTAAGATAATTTTTCCATTTAGGCACACTCAATGGGTTTCTAACCTTGTCCCTGTCCGGAAGAAAAGTGGGGAAATCCGACTATGCGTCGATTTCTGAAACCTTAACAGAGCGTCTGATAAAGAAAACTATCTTCTCCCACCCATGGAACAGATCCTTCAATAGGTATCTGGTTCTGAGAGGCTATATTTATTGGATGGTTTCTCAGGGTACAACCAAGTCCTGATGTCTTCTCCATACCAACTTAAAACTACCTTCCGCACTCCATGGGGCACCTACACTTATCGAAAAATGCCCTTTGAATTGATTAATGTCGGTGCCACTTTCCAAAGAGCGATGGACATCACTTTCTGAGGCTTGATCAATCAGTCCGTGGTAGTTTACTTAGATGATGTTACTGTATTTTCCAAAAACAAAACCGTTCATCTAACTCATTTACGAGCCGTTCTACAGCGATGTCGTAAATACAACATTTCCTTAAATCCTAAAAAATCCATCTTTGCAGTAGAGCAGGGTAAACTCTTAGGATTTATTGTGTCAAGCAAAGGGATTATTATCGACCCTGAAAGGACTCAAGTTATCTCAAAACTTCCCCCTCCTACTTCCAAAAAATCCATGTAGTCTTTCTTAGGCCAGATAAACTTTGTCAGAAGATTTGTCTCTAGCTTTTTCGAAATGGTCAGACCTTTACAAAACCTAATTAAGAAAGATGCCCAATATCATTGGGGACCTTAAGAAAATCAAGCTTTTAACCCAACAAAGAAGGCCATAATAGACGCTCCTTCTCTCATGAGCCCCGACTTTTCCCAAGACTTTACGCTCTACACTTTTGCTTCTGACATTTCCTACGCTGCCGTGCTAACTCAAAAGAACATCGAAAACGATGAAGTACCCATTGCCTTTATGAGCTCTTCTTTCAAAGGCACTGAAATTAATTACCCAATGATAGATCAGCAAGCCTATGTTGTTTTTAAAGTAGTCAAGCACTTTCGTTCTTACCTTTTGAAATCCAAGACAAAAGTTATTGTCCCTTATACAACCGTCAGGAACCTGTTAGTGCAGAAAGAACTAGGAGAAAAGAGGGCTAACTGGGTCACCTCCTTGTAGGAGTACGACATAGAAATTACCCCAACTCAAATAGTGAGAGGCCAAGGGTTATGCAAGTTAGTTGCTGACTGAGCTGAAGAACAGTAGGAAGAAAGCAATACGTCAAATCTAGGAAATCTAGGACAACACAATCAAAATATAATCTGCTACGCACAAAACTCTGTCAGTCCTTGGTATGATGATATAAAATTCTGTCTTGAACATGGGTCATCCCCCCGTCACCTGGATCCCACTAAAAGAAGAGCGTTAAGATTAAATTCTTCCTCCTTTCATTTGGTTAATGGTATTCTTTTTTGTCAAAGCTTTGATGGCGTACTGATGCGCTGTCTCGAGAAAGACGAAGAAGAAAAAGTCTTACTAGAATTGCATGCAGGAGAAGCTAGTGGTCATTTTGGTGGTGACACCACTGCCCATAAAGTTTTGAGAACTGGTTATTACTAGCCCACACTTTTTAGAGATGCCCATGCCTTGTGCCGTAAGTGTATTATTTGTCAGAAAGCATCAGGGCAGTTACAGAAACCAACCTTTCCTTTGCAGCCCATTTCAGTAGACTCTCCTTTTCAGCAGTGGGGCCTTGATATCATAGGTCCAATCAACCCGCCATCCTCACAACGGCATAAGTTTATCATAACAGCCACAGATTACTTTACCCAGTGGTCTGAAGCTGCTGCATTAAGAACTGTGAATACCAGTCAGGTAGATGCCTTTTTAAATTCGAATATTATCACTCATTTTGGTATTCCTAACTGTTTAGTATTCGATAACGCTTCTTACTTTTCCTCTCTTGAGATGAGTGAGTTCACTTTGGAAAAAGGAATTAAATTGAATTATTCTGCTAGCTATTACCCCCGGGGCAACGGATTGGCGGAATCAACAAATAAGAATCTGATTAAAATCATCAAAAGAACGGTCACTGAAAATCAAAAAAACTAGCACAATGCACTGTTAAACGCAATTTGGGCTGATAGGGTAACCCCAAAATCTGCTATAGGAAACTCTCATTTCTTTCTTGTTTGTGGTAGAGAAGCAATTCTGCCACCACACATCCTTCTTCCTTCTCTACAGCTATCGCAAAAAATTCAAGAAGAAGATTGTCCCCCTTTGGAAAACCGAATAAATGTCTTAATGAAGCTAGAAGAGGTAAGAGCCCAAGATAAACGTAAGTTAGATCAGCATCAACTAGTAGTCAAATGCTGGTTCGATTCTAACTCTGCCTCTGATAGGAACTTCGAAGTAGGTGATCTCGTCCTAAAATGGGACAAACCGCATGAGGGGAAGGGAGAGCACACGAAATTTCAAAACTTATGGCTTGGACCATTTTTAATTGCTGAGAAGTTGGGTCCCAGCTCTTTCCGATTGCATAATCTAGAAGGGTAGCCTGACACCTATCCGGTGAATGGCCAAGCTCTGAAAATATATTTTGCTTGATGACAACTCCTTGTATATTATGTACATATTTTTATTTTGTTTGCTTTTCTTTTGCTGTTTTGATTTTGATTTCTCCTTTGCGCTCATCAGTTTGTGCTTTTAGAAATACACATACCTATATGTTGAATTATTCAGACAAAGAAAACAGAAAATTCCTTCACTGAAATGACTGCTGAAAAATTGTATAAGCATCAATTATATACTTCTGAAATTTACATCTATGTTGGAAAAAAGTTTGTTGTTTGAAAGAAGTGAACTGATTTCGATCTCTGAGTGAAGCCTGTCATGATCATCTATTATCTTTTTACGCTGTCCCTTTTCCTTAAGGGAATGACTTAGAAGATGTCTCCCTACCTTAGAAAGTTGGTTCTGTAAATAAACCATCTCTAGATCTTAATAAAGGACAGTTCTAAAAAATTCTGATGAGGTCTGTAAAAAATATGTTAAAATATCATAATTTTCAGCGTCACGTCGCTCGACTATATGTCTTTAAAAAACAAAAAAATCAATAAAAGAGCTGTGGGAAGTACTTGTAAACAAGCCGGGATGCTGAACAGGTCTGCTGGTAGCGGGTAAATGCATGCATGACGCCAAGACAACTTCACCGGGGTACTGAACAGGCCCACTGGCAGCGAAGCAATGTCGGGTATATGAAGATTTGCAAATAAGAGACCTCTTAACCTTAACATGTCCTTTATTCTGATCTGGAACTTCTTGGCAGGATATAGATATCAGAGTGGGTTAAATGGCAACCCTGTCGAGGCTATGGATGCCTGCTGGCAGCAGTGGCTCTGTCAACAGTATTGGAGATTTTATCTTTAATATCGTGGCTCGCTTGTCTTAGTACTGTTATTAGTTTTCATCCTTTAAACACTGCTGGAATATTTGGTTAATGATGATGTTTACACGATTTTCTGGTTGCTATTTTTGAGTTAGAATTTTTATCATTACTCTAATCTGAATTTGTTCTTGTGGCAGAGATAACTGCTTCTACTAGTGTGTCGCCATTGTTGGTAGCCAATTTGCATTTTTATACTGTCCTTATAAGCTGCCTACACCAGAGTTTTGCAAACTTTGATTTTAGTCACAACCTTTGAATAAAACGACACTATTGTTTTATATGCCTTTGCCCACTTACCCTTGTCCTTGTTTTCACGACTGCAAGCGTGAAAACCTTGATTTCGAAGTCGTATTAAAAATGTCGCTGGATTTTTATGATCACTCTTGTCTCTATGTTCATTGCGTTTCCAATTTATTTATCGTTATACAGTTGACAAGACTCCAAGATCCTTATTCATTTGGCATTCTTTTTTGTTAATATGATTTCGTTTTACAAGACTGTGAGGATATTCTTTTGATCGAGTTTGTGAAGCATTGGTGATTTGATTTATATGTTCTTTGATCGATTCCCTTGACACATTGGTTTCATGAAAACACATTTGTGTTGTGGTAAGACCCTTGGTATATATCGTTTCATACAACACATAGTTTATATAATCAAACCCTTGGTGTGATTTCGATTTATTGCTTTGGTTTTGAAACTATGACTATTGCTCGCGCAAACGTTTGGTCCAATTACCATATATTCATTGGTTGATTGAAAGGCATAGTTTTTAACACATATGCATTGTGATTTGAATAGGTATATGCACCGGCGGTTGTACTGTGGGTAATGACTGTCCTACATGGGCCGAAATAGCTCCTCCACCTTCGCACGTTCTGTCATTAATGTTTTCCCCCTATCCCGGTTCACCTTTGCTAGTTTTCGGGTAAGCCTGTGAAAATTATGCCCCTGCGTATACTCTGTTCGAACCCTAGCCCCTCACCCTACTCATCATGTGCTCCTGTCTATGGCACCAGTGGTTCGCATAGAGCTAAATGGTAGCCAAGCTCTGTTGTTATTCGATAATGCTCGAAAGGATTTAGAGGACAATGGTTGGCTGGTGTTTATATAGAGGTTCGAGGGTTTCAACCTGTTTGTTGCCCAACAATTCACCCTCACCTTTGATGGGTGCAGGGCCAAAATCGGTGACATTTATCTCGAGCTGAATGAGAAATTCATAAGCTCTGCTATAGGATTAGCAGCCACGGGCCAGCGATGGTTAAAAAATTCCAAAGTTGATGAGGTGTCGTGGCCATTACTATTTGTATCAAGGAAGGTTGTCTCCTGTGATAAAGGTATGCCTATTTCCACCCTCAAACCTTGGTGGCACGATCTTTTGATAATGGTTAAACAATTTGTGACCTGTGAAGGTCGGTATGGCTTGGTGTTTTTGTATCACCTCCGGTTGTTAATGAATTTCATGGGCTATCCTTTGAACATGCCACATTACTTCTTGCCTAGTCTTTAGAAGATGTCAAAGAGGTTCAAACGAGAGAAGGCTGATAGCAGCTTGTTTCATCATGGCTTGATTAGACTCATCATTGCCCACCATTTAAACCTTCATGGTGATAATTGGCAAGCCTTTCTATCTCGAAATGGCTTTGCTGATTGAGAGTCTATCCAAATCGATAAGGCTGTGGTTAGTGAGACTATGGTCGAGCCACCCATTCCATTCCATATCCTCCTACCCCCTGCCAAACCCTCTGTTTGTCCTGACATCGACCTACCCGACATCATAACAGACAATATTGTGGCTGTCAAGAAGCCTATGAGTAAGAAAGTCAAGGGTAATCCTACTGTCGACAGCAAGGGTAAGAAAAATGCTCGATTGATATCGAGACTTGCCCAGAATAAACCTAAGGTGAACATCGACCAAAAGCCCATAGTGTTGAGTGAGTATTCGGACTCTGATATCGAGCGTTTCCTCGCTGAAGAGTATCCCTATTCCCATGGCCTATGTTCCAAGAAACCCTATGACTATGTATCTAACTTGCCCCCGTGCCTAAAAAACAACCCTAATTACCCGGGAATCAAACTGCACAATGAAACCCCTGGTGGCTTAAACAAACCCTCGCCTGTGTTATCCAATCCCGAGCAATTGTCATGTATCCAATGTAACGCTTGGCTAGAGCATTATTACGTTGATGTTCCCCTGTTACATTCAAAGATAAAATCATTAGAAGAACAGGTGACAGTGTTGGTCAAGGAGAATGATAGGCTATGGACTAACGACAAGAAACAAAAAACCACTGGTTCGATCGTTTTCAAGAATGTCGAAGCGGCAACAGCCTTCGTCAATTCCAAATTATCATCACCGAGTTGTTTTCTGATCTCCCAAGTATGAATTTCGATATGAATTTTTCTTTGTAAGTTTGATTGAATTAATATAAAGGATTGGGTTTTGATTTCGATTAGCTCTGTTCATTTTAATACATTTGAAATGATTTTGTTATGTTGTGGATCCTGTACAGTAGTTTCATTTTGCTAAAATTAAATGTAGATATGATTTGGTTATGCAATTTTGTCGTGCCCAGCTTAGTATAAGCAATTGATTGGTTTTTGATTCGGTTTGTTTTGATTTTGAATCAATTCTATTCATTTGATTTAGGATAATCGATTTGGTTTGATTTCGATTGGTTTCATTTATTCCTAACAAACTCAAAACAACCCCGTTGATTTCGAGTTACCAGGAATGACTCTGTTTTGTATTGAATCAATATTCTCGTTTGATTTTGATTATCTTCGACATGTGCAGAAAATCTATTTGCTAAAATCATTGAAGCTATATTGATTCATAATGATTGTGTTGACTCCAAACTGTTTCGTTTCGTTCTTGTTTGATACGATTTGCAAGTGATTGATGTGTGCCACGATTAGCATGATCGTTTGTATATGTTTAATATAGTTATATCAATTTGAAAAATGATCCTGTTGATTTCGTTTGGATTCGACAATGATTTTGTTGATGGCTGAAGCGACATAAACTATTACAGGCATGATTTGTTTAACTGGTTATGGTTGCGTCGATTTCAATTGGTTCATGAAAATGATTTCATTACTGTCAAATTATCTAATGCGATTCTGTTTATCCAAAAATGGTGATAACAAATTGAACAGAGTGCATGTATATCTTTTATTATTCGGTTGACCACGATTTCTTTTGCTTTCAATTTGCATACAAGTTTCGATTTGAATGATTCGTTTGGTTTCTAATTAGAAATCAAATGTTTGCTTAATAGTTTGAATATGATTCTTTAGGATTCGAATTGGTTTTAAAACAATTCTGTGTTAAATTTAGACCAGCTACAGAATTGCAAGATTCTGTAGCTAGTCTTAGAAATTAGATTTTTATCAATTTTATCAATAAGATATCCTCTAATCTTGTCTATTCTTGTCCTCTTTCAGGTGCATACGAATTACAATGATTAATTGGGCATGTTATGGAAGTTTAGGAGATACTTTGGATTTGGTTTTGTCTTAGGTTGTTAGCTTGAGTCAAAAACTTGGGATATTTTCCCAGATTTGTGTAAACTGTTTTGATAATTCCCACAGGGATGTTTTACCCTGTGGGAGGTCTTTAAATACTTGTTACTTTTTTTTAATAATCATCATCCTCACTGTGGGAGAACCAGACTATGGATTTATGATACAGACTAAGATGAAAGTTGATGTCTTGTAACAACTTTCGCTTTCAATATATCAAACTTTTGTTTCAAGTTTTATTCGTATCAGTTTGCAGTTGATTATAGACTACTTTAGCTATCGTAATATATTGCAGGTTGATGTGACTTGATTAATGTGTTATCTATATCTGATCTCTTTTATTATTTAAAAATACAGTAATCATTCTATTTCAATTTAATGAATACAAGTTTATCTTTTTCATCAATTGAATTATTATGTACAAATTTTGCATAAGGATTTATCTGAATGTGAAGATTTGTAAATTATAAGTTTGTTGTAATATTTTATGTCTTGTTTGTCCTGTCATTGATATTTGAAGAGCACAGATGCTTCTGGTTTATGAGAAGCTCGTGGAGAATCCGGTGCGGGTTTCCTCCCTCCGATCAGCTAAAACAATTATTGCATACAGGACAAACCTGGAGCGTTTCTTCAAGTCAGTTTGTTATTTGTTATTTGATAGTTAATTTGTTAGTATAGTATAGGTATTTTATTTAGATATATGTATAGTTTAGATTTGTAGTTAGAGTTATTATTTTAGTTGCTTAGTTTAGTTAGTTTTGATTTAGTTTCTTTCTCATAAAACTATAAAAAATAAAAAAACATTGGTTTCGTTGTCTTCGGACAAATTACAAATGATTTTTGCAGGTTTTAATTTAAATCTATAATTTGTAAATATTGTACATTTGTAATTAAAGCTGATTCTGTTGATAATTAAATATTTACTTTTATAGAATTATAGTTGTATGATTTAGGTAATATATTGTATATATAAAGTTTAGATTTGTTTATTAGTTTGTTTTAGTTATTATTTTTCATTTAGATTAGTTTATTAGTTTAGTTTTCATTTGTTTTTCTAGGACTTAGATTGGCCAACGGAGCCTCTAATCCCGTCAGGGTGGGTTATCCCAAACGGCTTGAGTTATATAGACAACCCTGTACCGGATCCACTTTTCCAGTTGACAGACGGTCAATTTTGCCCGCCAACACCAAGTCAAAGAAGTCTTTGGTTTTTGTCGAATTGATATGAGACCTTCCCTCTATTGAGACAAAAAATGTGGCAGAGGATTCCTTACTTGAAGAATCCCTCTTTCTGATCAGCTTTGATGACATATGGTATAGTGATATCATCATATATCTCTAGAATCAAACTTTTTGGCTTGATATTTCTAGCACAGATCATCGTCGTATACGCTATCAAGCCTGTCAATACATCATCCTTGGTGATACCCTTTACCGCCATGGTATTGACTCCATATTTCGATGATGTCTCACTTTTGATGAAGCTAAGAAAGCTTTGAATGACTGTCACTTTGGAGCATATGGAGGTCATATGTCTTGGTATGCCACTACCCAAAAGATCTTACGAGTTTGTTATTTTTGGCCTTCATTGTTTAAAGATTGCATTATTGTTGTCTAGAAATGCCACGCTTATCAAACTTACAACAATAAGATCCGATCACACCCTGCTCCTCTTCACCTTGTAGTTTTCGTTAGTTCTTTCACTAAATGGGGCATTGACTTCATGACATGTAACCCTCACTCGGAGGGGGGCATGGATACATTATTGTAGCTGTGGATTGTTTCACTAAATGGGCCGAGGTGATGCCTACATTTGATAATACCGAGAAAAATGCCACTTTATTTATATTCAATCATATCATTACTAGATTCGGTGTCCCTCAAGCCATTTTTACTGATCACGGTAGTCATTTTCAAAATTTTATGATGTTCGAACTTACCGAAAAGTTGGTTCTTCTCCATGAAAACTCAACCCCCTATTACCCACAGGCCAATGACCAGGTTGAAGCAATTAACAAAGTTCTCACTAATATGCTCTAATGGATGGTAAGAATTCATAAGTCAAATTGGCACACGATGTTGTTCTTAGCATTATGGGCCTATCAGACATCCGTTAAGTCTTCCACAGGATTCACACCTTTCCAGCTAGTATATGGTATCGAAGCAGTTTTTTCAATTGAATGTGAGATACCATCTTTGAAACTAGCTGTCAAATTTCTCCCCAACACCTCTGTTGAGGAAGAATGTCTTTTGTATTTGATTCAATTAGACGAAACCCATTGTGATGATGCCTTAGTTATTGAAACTCAGAAAAAACATGTTAAATCCAAATATGACAAGCATGTCAAGACACATGTTTTTTTTCTGAAGGTGATCTAGTTCTTGTTTACAAGAAAGATCATGATTTCCTAGGGGCCGGTAATTTAAAACCCATGTGGCAGGGTCCTTATATTGTCAAACGCGTGTTGGAGAAGGGAGCTTATGAGTGGGTAGATTATGATGGAATCCCTTTGAGTGAACCAGAAATGGGCTTTAGTTGAAGAAGTACTAAGCTTAAATATTTTTGCATGAGTGTTGTGTATTTTAGTGTATAATATGTTTGTGTGATTTTTCATTGTTTGGTTTTGACCTTTAGCTGCTTACCTTGACTTGTGCTTGGTTTCCAGATGTCAGTGTCTTCACTACCTACATTGGCTTCGCTGATGGTTCTATTTGCAATACTCAAAACTTAACATATACTGCTTGGGCAATCTATGCACCTACAAATGAATTGATCAGTCTACATGGTGTATACCTTGGTCATGCAACCAACAATATTGTAAAATATAGTTCAGTTATTGAGTTATTGACTAATGTTGTTTCACTCAGAATCCACCATCTTATTGTACGACTGGATTCACAGTTATTGGTCTTACAGTTGAGTAACATTTATTCCATCTGGAGTCCTACTTTGTTAAGGGTATATTTATGACTTCACCTCTTGGAACGTCATTTTTATTACATTGAATATCAACACATTCCTAGATGTCTAAATACATTAACATATGCTTTGGCTAATTATGTGTTAGACATACATTTGAGACATTTATAAAATCCAATCACACTTTGTACATGCAACAAGTAAGCCGGTAGAAGCTTCATATATATATATAATGATAAAAGTTTTAAAAAAGTGTTTTTGTTCGAAGACCAAAATATAAAAAATGTGAAGCACATGGCTTCATATACAATAGAGCATCAAGGATGCTTCTTGCTATAACATGCAACTGGCCATGCTACTCTACATAGCATTCAACCGATGGAAGAATACACGCCCACTGTGCGGCGTTGGTAGTGCCTCAAAATATCATCTATAGAGGCATCCATGATATTCATTGTGAGTCCCTCCATATTTTTTTCTATGGTATCAAATTCAGTAATAACTACTCCTTCTATGTTGCCTCTCTCCCCTCGCCTCTAGATAGGGGATGAACCTAGAAGATGATAAGGTCCCACATATGCATCATCAAAGAGAATTTGATTAGTCATTGGATAGACAACATAAAAAACATTTGTATCATTAAAAATAACAAAAACATCATATAAACAAAATTTCCTTCTTACCTATGCCCCCCCCATTGGGAACCTTTAGGAAGAGCTAGGTTCAGATCTCCACAGAAGTCTATCCCCACATATGCATAATCATTGACCATGAGCATTTGCGTTCTAAACCAGTCGAAGAAGACATCGTTATACATAACGATGGGACCAACTGCATTTCGGGCCATGAGGTCGACCCACCTCATCATTCTCGGATCTTGTGGGGTAGGTATACCCCAGTCTACTTGTAAGCACAAAACTGGGATCCTCTCTAGGAAGAAGGATACCAAAATAGAACTGTATCTAAACTATTTCAACCTGCCACTTTTGCACTTGGTCAATTATTTTTTCATACTTTTAAGAACCCCTTCGCACCAATTGAAGACTCGGGGCTCCATACACTCCACTGCATACTAAAAATAGCTATGAAGAACCATATGGGGAGCTGCACACCCTGCCATGCGTGTAATGGTATAAATGATAGTTTGTAGAGGCAAGTCTCAGACATCTCTAATAGTGACTTTACAACTATGTTTCTGGGTACCTAGCACACAATGTTCGTTGATATTATGGTTCATAGGCTCTCTGCCACCCCTACTACCTGTAAGTGTTACTTGTGATCCATAGCAGGATAGTCCAATTAAGAAATAGATATCCTTGATATCTATGGTAAGAGTGTGATCACCCACATGAAACGCCTACTCATTCACATCCCACATGTGAACTAGGTACTCAAGTAGTCTCAGTTGGGCCCTCATGCTCTGAATCTTGAAGAATTTAAACAACCCACATTGCTGGAGGGCCATCACCATTCCAGGGTCATTCTCGATGATGTAATATTCCTCCTCATTCTCTCTTTCATGCCATTCCAACATTTTTACCATGGAAGACCTGCCAAGGAACCATAAAAAGAGATTAGCATCATAATTTTCTTTCTTGGAGGATTTTTCTTGGTAAATTCATCTTTTAAAACTTTTGGGTTGCGGTCGTCATAGGCATGTGCATTTGAATAGTGCGGAATCGTTGCGGGCTAGCTATAGAGCCACCTGCGACAATCCTAGATCATTGCAGGCCTCTATATAGGGTGTCTGCGATGACCTCTGTGCATGGGTACCCCCAAACAATCAACCCAAAAGTCTATTTTTAACCAATGAAAATCAAATTTTAATCCATGGAAAGATGAAGGAAATGAAGATTACCTTTTCTGTGGAGACGATTAGTCAAATGATCATCCATGCACTCCGCAATCCACAGTTGAAAATCAACATAAAAAGGGCATTTGGAGCAATGTTTGGATGAAGTTACAAATGAAATAGTGAAATATGGTTTTTCCACCCATTTCATTGATTTCATTTCATATCATTTTATATGCTTCATCTAAACCCTAAAGTCCTAACAACTTTACAAGTGGTTGATTTTTGCAGATAAAAAGTCTAGGAGTGAAACGTTGAAACAAGGATCTGATTTTTAATTTGTTTTTATACATTTGTCACATGTACATATCCTTTTAGGGTTTTTCGGGAAAACTCTGAGCAGGTTCTTGATCGATGTGCTCCTTGTTCAACACACACATTATACAAAGTATTTCGACTGTCACGAGTTCCAGCTTCATACTTTGGGGGGTATTCTATTACAAATTATTTTGGTGACCCCAGTGATCCACTAACAACATGTGTTTTTGTTCCAGTGAATAGGTAAAAAGAGTCTTTCTCCATGAGAAAAGTGACTGGCTTTCTCTTCTCCAAAACCCTATTAAGGAAGGTTGTCGCACCCTGAAAAATGCATAAGGTACGATGATGCCTGATCGCCTCTACCTGCTCTAGATATGGACTGCGACATCTTCACAAGCTGCACTATACCTAGGGTGTGACGATGCCAAAAGATAAGAAAAGGTTAATTTTCATGAATGTTCTAGAAGGGGATCTTCTAGAAGATGAGGTGGCCTTCGAACGGTTTGGATCTTACTCACTTCTCTGATTTGGTGGGATCATCCTAATCTCCTCACCCATATCTATTTCACCCTATATAAAGAGGGATCTCTCATGGAAAAGGCTAAGGTTGAATAGGCTAAGAATTGGATAGAGAATTCTACTTTAGATCATGCTTGAGAGCCTCATTTCTGTTCATCAAGTAATTGTGGATATTCTTCATTCAAGGTATATATCCAGTTGTCCTTTCGGAAAGTGAAACAATCCACCACCTATTTATTACCTACCCTTTCACCCAAAGAGTTTGGAAGGAGATTTTAGCCAGCCTCAGACAAACTTGCACTTGTGAAGGAACAAGCTTGGAACAAGCCTAGAAATTATGGCTTGAAGACTCCAAATAGAAAGAAATAAAATCCCTCCCTCCCATCTTAATTTGGGGCATTTGGCTAGCCAGAAAAACAACAATGTTTCAAGACAAAACTACAACTGAAGGAAAAATTACAGCACAAAGCTTCTCAATATTCACACACTTCCCACAAACAAAAAAAGGGACAAGACAAAAAACTTTCTCCTATGAACAAATAGATCTTTCAAAGACATGGGATTATTTCGATGGAGCCACATAGAACAAACTTTGTGGGGGTGGGTTCATACTACACCTTTTGAAACCACATTTTTTTCACTCAAAAATGGGGTTGGGTCAGGGGACAAACAACCATGCAGAGCTCTTAACCTTAAAAATTCTACTTACCTTTGAAAAAGAAAAAGATCTGTGACACATCCAGATCTTTGGAGATTCATTGATTGTGGTGAACTGGGAAAGGAAATTTCAAAAATGTCATAACATTTTCCTCCTCCCTATTCTAGAGGAAACTTTTCGGTTACTAGAAAATTTTGACACTGTGACTTTCTCCCATGTCTACAGGAACCTGAACATGGTAGCTGATTCTCTCTCAAAAGCAGAGCTACACCTTGCACTAGGACAATGGGACATCACATAGAACAAAAATGGAAACTCACAAAATTTTTACCATTGACCCTTTATAGACTCAGCAACTCAACAACAAGATACACAACATGAACAACAAGAACATGAACAACAATAATAATCCACATTGACAACAATCAACATAATTTTTTGGAAGAATTATACAAAGACTACAGAGTAGCAGATTTATAATATGAAATCCATGATTCATAGCCAACTGGTAACTTTATATGTAACTAAATATGTATCCTAACTGAGAACTCGCTACATGGCTAAAAGTCAGGGAATTACAACTTTTTTGTTTTTTATCATTCTGACACATATATCAAACCCATGAGTTGTAGTGCTCCTTGAAGCACCTACATAATGAAATTGTTTCTCTTCAAATGAATAAAATTATTCTTTTTTCCAAGGAAAAAAAATGACAATGATGATACCTCTAGAGGATTCTTATGACATGGCCCTAAATGCAAAAGAAAAATTGGTGAGAAAGCAGAGTTAGAGGAATGGGGGAAAGGGTCCTAATAGATGAAGAGGAATCACGAGAGAAAATTTATGGAAACCCAGGGGAGAAGATGGAGGATTTAACAGTCACATAGATAGAGGAGGATTTTCTAGAGGAGGATACTCTAGAGGAAGAAATCCTTTTCTGAGAGGTAGAGGAAGAGTAAGAGGAGGAGAAGTCATGTGCTATGCTTGTGCGAAAATAGGGCAGATGTCTTGGGAATGTACAAAAAATAAGAATTGAGGAGTCAGATAAGTTCACATTTCTGAAGCACAATAGAGGAATGTAGATACATAAATGAAGGTTGAAACAGTTGAAAAGGTAAGATTTCTCATGATGAGCAAAGATCTTGTGAAGCCATAAAAATAGGTATGGTCTAGTCCAGAGAAACAATCTATTCATAACTTCTTTCAAGAATAGAGACATAGTATGCAAGGTGATCATAGACATTGGGAGAACTGACAATTTAGAATCCATGGATATGGTGGAAAAGCTAGATTTGGAAATGAAAGAACATATGAATCTATACAGGGTGTCATTATTTCAAAAGGGACATCAAGTTATTATTAGTAGACAGTGTATAGTTGATTTTAAAATTAGTAGTTATAAGGATGAAGTTTTATGCATTGTGGTAATATGATAGGAATGTAATAAATGATGGGAGGAAGAATAATTATACCCTTGACAAAAATAGGTGTAAACATATGTTGTTTCCATTAGAAACTAAGGGAGTCAAATAGGAGGCTATCCCTAGTATACTTGTCATGAGTGGGAAGGAGCTCTTGAAAGAAATCAAGAAAGATCAGAAAATCAAGGGTCATCCTTACAAATATGTCTATGAATTATTTTCGTGTAGAAGTTCAAGAATTATTGGATGAGTTTGTTGAAATTGTGGTGGATAAGTTGCCTCATACTTTTTCATGCATCGAGAGTATTAGTCACCATATTGACCTTATTCCAGGAGCACATTTTTCAAATAAATCCGCATATAGATTAACCCCTAAAGAGAATGAAGTGGTCAAGGATAAGTCCAAGATTTGTTGGACAAAGGTATAATTAGATAAAGCTTGAGCCTGTGTGCAGTACCAACTGTGTTCAGTCAAAATGAGGATGGATGTTGGAGAATGTGCATAGATTCCAGAGTCATCAACAAGATAACCATCAGGTATAGATTTCATTTACCTAGAATGGATCATTTGATGTATTTTTTGAGTGGTGCTAGTTATTTTTCTAGGATAGATTTGAAGAGTGGTTATCATCAGATAAGAATGAGAGAAGGGTATGAATGGAAAACAACATTCAAAACAAATGAAGGATTGTATGAGTGGTTTGTTATGCCATTTGTCTTAACAAATGCTCCAATTACATTCATGAGGAAAATGAATGAAGTGCTCAAATATTTTATTGGGAAGTTTGTAAATGTTTATTTAGATGACATTCTAGTTTTCAACAAGACTGAGGAGGAGCATTTAAGACACTTGAAGATGGTGTTGGGGAGATTGCAGCAGGAAAAACTATTGGTAAATTTGAAGAAATGTTCTTTTATGAAGATAAAACTTGTATATTTTGGATTTGTAGTGTCTTCAAATAAATTGAAGATGGATCCAGAAAAAGTGAGGGATATAAGAGAGTGGCCTTATCCAAGTAGTGTGTTTGAAGTAATAATTTTTCATGGGTTAGTGAGTTTTTATAGGAACTTCATTAGAAATTTTAGCAGTATTTGTGCACCCATACTGGATACTATAAAGAGGAAACATGGATCTTGTGACTGGACAAAAAAAATCGAGGAAGGATTTAGAGTGTTAAAAGAAAATATAACACAACAACCTATCTTAATTTTTCCAGAATTTAGGAAGACTCTCTGAGTCAAATGTGATGCAAGTGGAGTGGACATCGGTGCAGTTTTAAGTCAAGATGATAATCATGTTTCTTATTTCAGTGAGAAGTTGAATGATGCTAAGAAGAAGTATTCAATATATGACAAAGAATTTTATGTTGTAATTCAAGCTTTGAAAAAGTGGAGACATTATATTATACTAAAGGAGTTTATTTTCTATACTAACAATCATGCTTTGAAGTTCATAAATAGAGAAGAAAAATTGAACCAAAGACATGCCAAATGGGTAGAATTCATGCAAAATTTTACTTTTTTCATTAAACATATTAGTGGGAGCGCTAAAAAAGTTGTAGATGCTTTGAGAATGAGATGTCTAATCTTACAGGAATTTCAAATGGAGACCATGGGATTTGAACACCTCGAGGAGATGTACCATGAAGACCTAGATTTGAAGGAAGCTTATGGAGCTTGTGAAAATCCTTTGTTAAGCGATAGAAGTCAATGGATGGAGTATATTATCCAAGAAGTACTGTTGTTAAAAGGAAGCCAATTGTGTATCCAAAAATGCTCAATGAGAGAAAATTTGTTGAAGGAAATACATAGTGGAGGATTGGATGGACATTTTGGCCATGCTAAAATATATGCGCAGTTGAGTTCTTCATACTACTGGCCAGGAATGAGATCTAATGTGAATAATTTTGTGGAAAAATGCATAATTTTCCATGATGATAAAGAAAACCCACAGAAAACAGAGTTGTATCAACCATTTCCTATTCCAGACAGGTCGTGGGATGCTATAAGTATGGATTTTTTTCTTAGATTTCCAAGAACCTAGAGCGGAAATGATTCAATATTTGTAGTGGTTTATAGATTTTCAAAGATGTCACATTCTATACCATGTCACAAAACCAGTGATGCTAATCACACAACGAATTTATTTTTTAAGGAGATTGTAAGATTGCATGGGATACCCAGGAGTATAGTCTTAGACATAGACATGAAATTTGCGGGACATTTTTGGAGGAATTTTTGGGAGAAGATGGGGACAAATTTGTATTTTAGTTAAGCGTATCACCCTCAAACAGATGGATAGACTGAGGTAGTGAATAGAAGCCTAGGGAATATGCTAAGGAGTTTGGTAATTGAACATAACAGTGAGTAGGATCAAATTATTCCACAAGTGGAGTTTGCATATAACGAATCACCAAACAAGATTTCTCATAAGAGTCCATTCTAGATAGTGTACGAAATGAATCCTAGGGGAATTTCAGAATTGAAATATTTAGGAGAAGTCAAATTTCAAAGTACAGAAGCAGAGGATTTTTCTACAGAAATGCAGAGATTGTATGACCAAATCAAAGGACAACCACATGATAGAAGCCATAGATACAGAGAAATTATATATTAGAAATGAAGAGAGGTAAATTTTGAGGTTGGAGACCAATTATTGCACACATGAGGAAGGTAATATTTCCAATAGGGAAATAGAATAAACTGAAGATGAAGAAGATAGGACCTTGTAAAATACTTATAAATTTTTCTACAAATGATTATGAGATTGAATTGCCAGAGGACATTGGAAATTCACTAATATTCAACATAACAT